>MU750844.1:39028-57571 GCA_026770625.1 Nicotiana glauca | reverse complement strand
ATAATTAGTTATTGGTTATTATTTTTGAATTTAAATATATATAAAAAAAGAAAATAAGAAAATAAAATAAAAAACCACCATATATATATATATATATATATATATATATATATATACTTTATTTGGATTAATAAATATAGATATCTTATAATTAAATATTAAAAAATGAAAAATAAATACATAAAAAATTATATACCCATTCAAATTGGGTGAGAGTAGTTTCAAGTTGGAGTTTTAAAATTATTTTAAAATAAAAGGCAAAAAAATAGCTATAAAAAAAAAAGAACTACCCATTCAAATCGGGAAGTAGTTTCAAGTTGGAGTTTTAAAATAATTTTAAATTAAAAAATAAAATTAAAAAAATAATGATTTACCAAATCAAATTTGGGAGTAGTTTCAAATTGGAGTTTTAAAAACTATTTTAAAAAAACGAAAATAAAGAAACTAAAAAACGCTAATAAATATTTCTATTAAAAATATAATAATATTAAATATTAGATGATATAATAAAGAAAAATACATAACAAAAAATTTATTCAAATGCACTCCCTGTATAAGTTCCGTTAGTTTAACAGAGATTTTGTTCATTAAAATTTAGATAATATTATTAATAAAAAATAATTTTTAAAATAAAAAAGAAAGTAAATATTAAATATTGGTTAATATAATAAAAATATATATAGAACAAAAAAGTTATCACTAACTATATAAGTATCATTGATTTAATAGAGATTTCATTATTGGGTATATCGAATTGACAAGTAAGATGACAATTGAATTTTATTAAAGCAATACAATCTAATAGGATCAAACAAGTCCGATCATAATTTAATTTAATTAATATTTTTTAATACTGACAACTAATAGTTTGAAAAAATAGTATTCAAACATGACTTCAACTATTTCTAAAATCCTTTTTGTATTAATTTTCTTCAAACAACTCCCATTTCCCTAAAACATAAATTTACCCCAAGAAGTAAAGTAAACTTGTGGTGGACTCACCGGACTAGCAGACTCAACAGAGAAATACGCATCAATCCACTAATGTTAAAGTCATATATACATACCCATCTCTCACTTATTCTGGAAGAAAGAAATTCTCATCACCCCACCCTGACATTGACACTTAAAATTCTTAATCAGCAGAAACCAGAAAAAACCCAATCTTGATCCCAATTTTCTCAAAATTCACCTCTAATTTTGGCTTTTTAAGCTATAATTTTGGGCTTATTCATCAAAAGGGGTTCGAATTTTTGAGGTTTTGGGGTTCATTAAACTTATATATTAATACATATATAGATATAGGTATAGATATGTTATCAGATCATTTTCAAAATGGGGTGGACACGGCGAAGCTGATGTGGTCACGGATTCCGGCGACGGCGGAGGAGGAGGAGGATGACGGCGGCGAGGTGGGTCCATCATCAACAAAGGGCAATGCGAGCACTGTGGAAAGTCTTGATTATGAAGTTGTTGAAAATTATGCTTACAGGGAAGAGCAGGTGCTAGATCCTTTTTGTAAAGCTCAATTCTTAGTCCTTTTTGTTTAAAGATAATAGCTTTATATTACTTATTAAAAAGGATTCAAGTTATATTCACTGTAAGTATAAAGTCTTTTTTAGCTATCAGTATTTTTTAACTTGTTATAGGAGGTTAGTTACAACTTTTAGAGTTATCAAGTTACCAGTAATGCTTATCTTAGAGATTTACCTTTTTATTACTTTCTAAATTACGACAGTGCATATAACTTCAACTCATAAAAAAGTATTAGCTCTATATTAGGAAAATATGATACTCGATGAATAGATAATTTCATAAAAACTCAGTTTTTGTTCTAAATATACATGCTTTATATTAGTATTGTATATAAAAAAAGTGAAACAAAATGGTTAGTTGCTTTTATATTAGGAAAATATGATATCTGAAGTTGTGTTTGATCTGTGTTATATGGACAGGCTAAAAGAGGAAAGCTTTATATGGGATATGCTGTTGTGGTGAAATGGTTCTTGGCATTACTAATTGGAATTGGTGAGATTCGGTGTCAACTTAATCTGTGGTTATTTCTCTTTATACCCTATAGGAATAGATTTTCTATTGTATGTTCTTGTCCCTGGTACCCCATTTGCCTCAACGTGATAATTTTGGAGTTAGGTTATGTGTTTGCTTCACATGAAAATGTTGGAAGGATGGATATTTGTGATAACAGTTTTCCGTGCTGTGAGTAGTTCTAATAGGATTGTATTGGCGAGAGCACTTCTTTGCTGTTTTTTCCCTCTATTTGGAAAGAGAACATCAATATCTTATGCCCGTTTCCAGAATAAAGCTCATTTTTTCAGCCACGGGATTAGTAATATGGAGGATCATAATATTAACATGAGATGAGTTTAAATGGAGTGACATGGCCAATGGGGATTCATGTAGCTGACCCAACTTGTTTGTGACTGAGACATAGTAGTAGTAGTAGTAGTAGTACTTGTCGTTGTTGCTGTTGTATAAGACATTTGGAGGATCTCATTTTGCCTGATTCTAGATTTCATCTAAGCAGCTCCTTCTAATTGTTGGGTCCTTGATAGTAACGCGATATTATAAAAATCAAGGGATGGGGATAAGAGTCGAGAAGAACAAATTAATTTCCAGAATTACACGTGTCCTTTGAACTATTTTGATTTGTTGTTGACTCCTATACGTTGCATGTAAATAGGGTGACATATAACTGATGACCTACTTAGCTGAAACATTACAGGAGGAAGAAGATGTTCTTTCTTATACCTGCTTATATCCTCAGCAATACAACAACAACAACAACAACAACCCAGTATAATCCCACGTAGTGGGGTCTGGGGAGGGTAGTGTGTACGCAGACCTTACCCCTACCCTGGGGTAGAGAGGCTGTTTCCAAAATAGACCCCCGGCATCCTTCCCTCCAAGAACTTCCCACCTTGCTCTTGGGGAGACTCGAACTCACAACCTCTCGGTTGGAAGTGGGGGTTGCTTACCATCAGAGCAACCCCTCTTGTCTTATATCCTCAGCAATAGAGAACTGGAAATCTTGAAAATGCATCGTGTATCAATCTTTGCATGCCCTGAATAGAATGGAACATATAAATGGAGAAGGAGGATTCGTATAGATGAAAGAATTAATTTGGACTGTGGAGTTACTCGTTGCCTGGTTGACGTTATTAGATATAAATCTGAAGCTAGGAATTTTTTTTCTCTTGTTTTCTGTTTCTGTTTTGGGAGCCTCAACTAGCACTTTCATTCTAGGATAAGGTATCATTATCTAGATAAGATCTTTTAACACTCAGAAACTGAGAAATTAAAGTTTCTTCTTTTGCTCTGATTTGCCTCTACTCGGTCATAAATGAATCCCAAAAATCAGCCTTTCATGTTATTGTTAAAGAATATCTTAATAATCATTTAATTACTGTACCGGGGCTAGCTTATTCTTTATTAATAGAGGTCTCATGTTTAAAGACGACACTGAATTTTTCTGAGGTTTGCAACTACTTGTAAATAGCGTGGATAGTTATTGTGATAGTCCGAGGAATCTCAGAAAATATGATCGTATACAAGCCATTAAGGTAATAACTTGATTTAAGCGAATGAGATTAAATTGCTAAAGCCCATTTAGGCGGTTCCATTTGGTGAATAGTGCTTTATAATTTTGTTCTTGACTTTTATGTCATTTTCTTAACTATTGAACAGGTACTTTTGATCAGAAAAATTTGTTAACTTTTTCTCAGAAAATTTTAAAAGTCCGAATGTAGTGTGCATTATCCTTGGCTTAGGAATTTTGTCATATGACTCTGAAACTATATGAGAATCATTTTTGAGCTTATAAGAGCTTTAGAAAATGAACTTGTCAGTCCTCATTTTGCCAAATTATATATATTCTGGCTTAACTTGGAGCTTTATTACTGTTTAGTACCTCAGAAGTAATGGTTATCTCTCTCTCGCTCTCTCTCTGTAGGAAAAGTTCTTCACCAGAAGGAATGGTTCTCTTTTCATGGGCTGGAAGTTCTGGAGTAGCTTAATTGATCATCTTTATTTTGTCCTTCAACGTGTGATGTTAGGACTAATCTTGTTGTTGGGATATATGTTTGGTGAACCACGAGTTTAAGTCATAATCATGAGAAAATCTAGTGACTTGTATTTTAGTGGGTTGCAAATATTTTCAAAGAAATCAGTAGGAATTGGATGTGAATTGTTCATATTCCGCCCTCCTCCTTGTGTCATTGAAATTAATTTGCTAAATTTGTTTGCTCATTTTATCATACAATACCTTCTTGTTGTGTTCCAGTTTATATGTTTAAACAGTGAAATTGGTGGAGTTGAGAGAGCTAATAACACAACGCAGAGGGCAAAACATTATTTCCATTTCACTCTAGCAATCTTATTCTCTTTAATGTGTTTCAAATAGCATTAGGCCTAATGGTTGCTTTCTCATGAACTGAGTCCTATTCATTTTCTCAGGCACAGGACTTGCTGCTGTTTTCGTTAATCTTTCTGTTGAAAATTTTGCGGGATGGAAGTTCTCATTGACATTTCAAATTATTCAGAAGTCATATTTTGCTGGATGTCTGGTGTATATTTTAATAAACTTGGTGCTAGTATTATCTTCTGTATATATTATCACGCACTTCGCACCAGCAGCATCAGGATCAGGGATTCCTGAAATAAAGGGTTATCTAAACGGTATGCTTGCACTTTCTGATATTGGTTGTTGAATCTCTGGTGGGGATACTATCTTCTTCTGGGTTGCTCATTTTGGTCTGTATGTGTAGGAATTGACACACATGGTATCCTTCTTTTCAGAACTTTGATTGGAAAGGTATGGTTGCACATCTAAGCTTTGTTGTGGATTCTGTCACTCTAAATTAGATAATTTGTTTTTATTCTTATTCGGTCTTTTAGATTTTTGGAAGCATAGGTTCAGTGGGAGGTGGTCTTGCCCTTGGCAAAGAAGGGCCGCTTGTACATATTGGTGCCTGTATTGCTTCTTTGCTTGGACAAGTGAGTATACAGTGTCTAAATCTACTCGTGTTTTATTTCTATGACTGCATTTCACTTTTTGATTTTTCAAGAATCCAAATATTTTCTTATGTTCTTTTTAATTTTGGAAACACAATATGTATTGCTGACTCAATGTTCTGTTTCTTTTTTACCTGTCACTTGAATTAAAGATGTGATGCTTGCTCTGCATTGGCGATCATCTGAAATATGTCCAGTGTGTACCTCCAAATGTTATGCTTGCTGAATGCTCATGTATTTTTCTGTAATTACAGGGCGGATCCACAAAATATCACCTGCGGTCAAGGTGGCTCCAAGTTTTTAGCAGTGAACGGGATCGTCGTGATTTGGTGAGTGACTGATGTCCTTTATGCTAATTGAGATAGAATTTGTCTTCCCATTTCTACCTGGAGGAATATTGTCTACCAGTTACCATCTCAAATTCTCTACCTATTTTCCCCAAGGAGCTCTTTGGATATTTTCCAGCTTTTTAGGTCCTATACTGTTTTAGTTCGCTTGATCTGTTTGTCTAAGAAGTGCCAATAGAGGGTCTCCAATTCTTGCTCAATTTTTGTAGTTTGACTGTTTGAGGGCCGGTGTTCATAAAAGCGAAAAGCGCAACAAAGCGACAAGGTCCCGGGGGATTGAAGCAAAAAGCGAGAACTGGGACTCACGCTTCTTTGAAGTAAAGCTCACAATTCACAACATTTAAAAAATACCAAACATATATTGAATAAAGGGAGTCAATAAAGTAGTACATGTGCAATAGTGGTACTTAAGTTGAGGGACTCTTGGTTCTAGAAGCAAAATAGTATGCAGTGTAGTTGGAAGACAGTCAGAAAAATCATGTAGTGGAGTATTAGAGTTAAAAAATAACCTAGATACAATATTTTGCTGCTAAAACAATTCAGAACTGGATTATCATCTTCTTATGTGTAAATAAAGTTGGGATGTTGCACAATTATCCTTTGTTTTAAGCATCCATATTTATATATTTATTAAGAGTAAGGACACATCTTTATTGTGAGTAACAGCTCTTTTTTCATTTTTCTTGGTTGTTGCAATAATAATCATGCAATTTAATTTTGGATCCTGATTATATGAATTGACAATGTAAATAATTTTACACATCATTGTGGTTTAACTTGTTGTATCAGGTTACTTACCGTCTTTCGCAGGTTTCAACGTACACGACTGAAATCAATTTTTTATTAACTCGATAGTGTAAAAAACTAAACCAATGTTATTTAGTGTTTCCGTCTTGTACATGACATACTCTTCTTTAATTATTTGAAGTTAGTGAGAATCTATAAGAATCTTGCTACGGTCTCCGAACTTGTAAATATAAATCAAACCATATAATTGTGATAAGGATCTGTGAGAGTTAGCGCCTAATCTTCCACACTGAGGTCTCAGGTTCGGTTCTAGGTTCCTTGCATGTGTTGGTGTTTTTTGAGGTGCGTGCAATTTGGCCCGGACACCACGGGTATCAAAAAAAAGAAAAAAGAAAAAAGAAGAAAAAGATAAGGATATGTAAGTCTGTAAAAATGATATCAATTTCTCCACTTCTACGTCAGACCCTGTTTAAACACTATCTAGACCCTCCAAGCTTGATGCAATAATCAATCTGAACAATCTAAATCTTTTATTTCCTTATTTTTCTACATAAGGTGTCAGCTTCTTTATGAATCTTAGGAAATGCTAAAATAATTTGGAGATGAAAGCTAAGATCTGGTCCTTACAATTCTTATAATGAAAGGGGGTTTTCTCTGCCCTAAGAAGTGCTTCCTCCTTTATCTGTTGACTCAGGTGACTTGTGGATGTGCAGCCGGAGTTGCTGCTGCTTTTAGAGCTCCAGTAGGTGGGGTATTGTTTGCGCTTGAAGAGGTCACTTCTTGGTAATTCTCATATCTATACTGAGTTTCTTTCATGTACATCTAGTGCAATAGATGAATATTTTCCTTAATGAACAATTTTTACTTGTGCATACTGTATTTATGACACTGCTAACGAACAGTATCTAAACCATTAATGTTAAGCCCTTTGCTTTTGTGATTAATTGTCATATAAGCTGGTGGACTGGTTTTTGAATAAGTGCTGTTGGGTTTTCCCTTTGTACACTTTTGAATGTGCTGCACTGTACTAGGAGCTAGAATTTGTTTGAATTATTTTTTCCAATCAATCATAGCAGCACAATGTTTTTACTTCCACTTGACTAGTTGTTAGCATGTTCAGCATTGTGAAAAATTAAATGCTGTCTGATCATTGTTGTTTCATCATTGACCAAAGGTGGAGGAGTCAACTGATGTGGCGGGTCTTCTTTACCTCTGCTATTGTAGCTGTTGTTGTCCGTACAGCAATGGGATGGTGTAAAGATGGAAACTGTGGTCATTTTGGTGCTGGAGGCTTCATTATATGGGACATCTCAGGGTTAGCTTCTGAACTCATTTAGGTCTTCTGTACTAACTTCATTTAGCTCTTCTGCACTATATTGTCATTATTTTTTTGACATCTTACAATTCTCTCAGTGGTCAAGAGGACTATTCTTTTGAGGAGTTGTTGCCCATGGCAGTTATTGGAGTTATAGGAGGTCTTCTTGGTATGTTAGACTGACATTAAGATGTCGAGATACAGGAGAAAAATGTTTGGTAAATTAATTTGTCATGCATTGACCTTTGCAGGAGCATTGTTCAATCAGCTTACTCTCTATATAACACACTGGCGTAGAAATTATTTGCACAAGAAAGGAAATCGTGTTAAAGTAAGTTTACTTATTAAGATCAGGAATTTCTTGCAGTTGTGTATTCTCATCTTTAAAGATGAGTGTACATTAATTTACTAAGCTCGATGAACTAATTTTGTGGTTTCCCATTTTCAGATTATTGAAGCTTGTATCATCTCTGTGATAACCTCAGCCATTTCATTTGGATTGCCACTTTTTAGAAAATGTACTCCGTGCCCTGAAGCCGATGCTAACTCTGGCATTGAATGTCCGCAAGCACCGGGAATGTTTGGCAATTATGTTAATGTAAGATCCTCTATGACTTATAACTTCTCTTTTATTTTATCTTTATTAAAGCAGTTAGTCCCTTTTGCTTTGGTTCTCATAGATTTTGTTTTTATCATTTTTCTAAGCTTGTAACTGTCTATGCTGCATGTAATGTCCTTTCTAAATCCTATGCACATACTCTTTGATGCATATCAAGCATGTCAATTGGCTCTTAATGGGTAGGAAGCTGTGACATGTGGAGAAGTACAGTCAACAGTTCGGCTTATGTTTGGCATTGCAGGCACCTTAGTTTCTTACATGAAAAATTTCAGGCTTAGCATTTTATGGACTTAAAGGGCTTGTTTTGTAGTGCTTGTGGATACCTGACTATCTTACTTCTTAACTGATCTCCTTGTTCTGGATCATTATTGATGCTTCTATTCTTTGTCAACACAGGCCGGGTCTTGCTTGGGTGCTCGAATATACAAATTACTTGTAAAAGTAGAGAGTAAAATTGTGTTTTGTCTTTGCCACATGGTTCCATAATTCTGTTGTCCTCTTTGTTTCAAGTCTATGTTCTGTTAGATAGGTGAAGTATTTATTCCTACCTCCAAGAGAACTGTTCTTGAATCTGTTTAGTGTTTGGACATGATTTGGTTTGATATTTAGAAAATAAGAGTATTTGAAGTTGAAGTTGAAAAAGTGTATCTGGAAAATATTTTCTCGAAGCAATTGAATGTGCATAAAAATTTGTTATGCATACTCGATCCAGGACTAGCAGTTGATTTATGACTGTGGTTTGATTAATTATGTGCTGACATTTCTAGTCCAACTCCAGGCATTGCTGAAAAATCTAGAAATGTTTCATTTATCTTTGTGGTATTGTGTTGTGTTGATATTTGCTTCTTTGTTTTCTTGATATCCAATTTGGCTTTTCTTCTTTTGTTGTTGATGCTTTAATTTTGTGAATTTGCAGTTTTACTGTCAGAACAACAAAGAGTACAATGACCTCGCAACCATATTCTTCAACACTCAGGTCTTTAAACAATTTTTGAACCTGCGTTCATTTTAGTTAATGCTGTCAAGTTTCCTTTTCGCTGATGGAGCTTTTGTATCATACATGTCTGCAGGATGATGCCATAAGAAATTTATTCAGTGCAAAGACAGCTCACGAATTCAGTGCTCAAAGCCTACTGACATTTTTGGTATTGAATAATTGTTATCTTTCTCCCTAATCCCTTCCCATTCGTGATTGTGCAAGATGATAGCTTCATGAATTTTAGGTGTCGTCCAAACTTTTCCATTTCGGTGAAGTGTTACTGATAATTTTTAGGAAAAATCATGTGCTTGAAATTTCGCAAAACATGATAGCTGTATTGAAATCACTATAGAACTGCTGTTTCTGAAAGTTAACATTGTAAAAGAATTTTGTAATGTTGTCTTGAGTTTAATTCACAGTATCAGGATGTGAGTTTCTTGTGGGGTGGGATATGATTCTCTATCTGCACTGGAGCTTTGCTATTCTTGTGCTCAGGGTGTGTGCTGAGTGAAACTTGATTGAGGCAGGAATCACTTTGTTTAGCGTGCATTTCTGAAAATTTTCTTCTTAAATCTTCAAATTTTATGCTTCTCTGCCAACACAATTTTAGTTCTTGTGCTTAAGAGCACTCTTTTCCTGGTGTCAATTATACAGTTTAGGGAAGAAAGTTATAGCAAAACCTCTTATGTCTTGGTGGGTTACGATTATGCAGGAAACTAATGGTTTGTTTATTGGTCTGTCAGGTTATGTTTTACACCTTGGCAGTGGTGACCTTTGGAACTGCAGTTCCAGCAGGTCAGTTTGTGCCAGGTATCATGATAGGATCAACTTATGGACGTCTTGTTGGCATGTTTGTGGTTAGCTTTTACAGGAAGCTGAATATTGAAGAGGGGACGTAAGTATTTCTTTCTTGTTTACTCCTTCATTTTAGCCATACTAGTTTTTGGACACGTGCTTTGCACGTGTATTCCACAACAACAACAACTACCTAGTAAAATCCCACATAGTGGGGTCTGGGGAGGGTAATGTGTACGCAGACCTTACCCATGCCCCGATAGGGGCAGAGAGGCTGTTTCCGATAGACCCTCGGCTCAGAGAGACGAAAATAAAGTAAGAAAAAACAAGAGGAGAGAATTCATTAGTAACTCCAGTAGAAATCGTAATAGTAACATAAACATAAAAACCGAAAGATGAATGACATGCAATAACAGTAACCATAATCAACAAGAATAGTGTGGGTCCAACATAAAGTGTAAGCCATCTAAGACCAGTCCTAATCCAACCCCGCCTCACCCCCGGAATGAAGTAAGGAAAGCTTTACTACCTCTATCCTACAACCCTAATGCACGTGTATTCCATCAATTTTTTATAATATATGTTGAAAAATAGTTCAAATTTACTCATATATATTGTAAAAACATTTGATTGAAATGTAAAGTAAAATCTAAGAGATATGCAAAAAGTTAGCATTGATAAGGTTATTTGCTCTTTCCTAAATATGCACGTGTCATCTTTTTTTCTTCTTCTATTTTAATGTACATATCATGTACTATAGAAACTTCAGCATCATAATTGCAATGTAATATTTTGTTTTTAAAATATTAAAAACAACTAATATAGTAAAAATTCCCATGACTACAATAAAACGAATATATTATTTGGAGCTAGTTTAAAATGAAGATGGATCTACAAGTATATTCAAAACAAAAATGAATCTACAAATATTTGACGCATTGTGTGGAAATGGTAAAATAACGATTTAGACTATTTCATATTCCGTGGATACTCTATACAATCATAGAAGTTGAATTTATAATGTTCTGCGAGAGGGTTAAATGAAGGTGATTTAAGCAAGAGTTCAACTTGCATATTACAATGATGAAATTCCTATCTAAAATGTATTTAAGCCCCTGGAAATGCTCCTAAGAAAATTTGGAAGTTCACACCTTTTGTAGCACTTCAACACTTTGAAGCCCTTACAAGGCACAATTTTCAGCCCTTTGTGGTTTTCTCCTAAACAATTTTGTATTTCTTTCTCACTTAAAAATACAAATATGACGAAGTAGTCGAAATCTTACAATCGTGCAAACAAAATCTTAAATTTTTCTCCTAAAATAAGGAAAATGAAGTTAGAATGGTAGTAAGTATTACTTATAAAATTGTAAGAAATATTGTATTTTGAAAAATCTTAAGTTTTTATTCAACCTCCACTTCAGACAAGAGGGGTTGCTCTGATGGTAAGCAACCTCCACTTCCAACCGAGAGGTTGTGAGTTCAAGTCTCCTTACGAGCAAGGTGGAAAGTTCTTGGAGGGAAGGATGGCGAGGGTCTATTTGGAAACAGTCCTCCCTACCCCTGGGTAGGGGTAAAGTCTACGTACACACTATCCTCCCCAGACCCCACTAAGTGGGATTATACTGGGTTATTGTTGTCGTTGTTTAGTTTTTATTCATTTATACATAGATTTAGATGATAAAATATGAGTTGTACCTAAGTTTTTTTTTTAATTTGCACCGGGTGTCCGAGTCTCTAAGAGCCCTGACTAATTCCGGGGGTGCACATGCCGTCGGCAAGGAGTTTCTCGCAAGTGCACCATGGTTAATTCAGGTTTTACTCAGTCCGATGGCCCTCAGAAATTGTTTGCACCTAGTGGTTTATGCAGGAACTTAAAGGAAATTAAACGAAAGAAAGGGTAATAAGAATATAGTAAAACATATGACAATAAAATATACGGATGAATATGCACTCCTAACCGTTAACTATAGGTAAAAGCTCTCAGAATTCCAGAGCTTGAATAAGTCATTTATATCCAGATTTTTCATAATGCATAGACATTTAATTAGTAGATTACTCTGATCCTTTATTGAGAGTTTGTCAAATGAATCAGGTTACTAATTATTTTCGACAACTCTTCAAATTCTTCAGACGGTCTATAGCAACTTTTGTCTTCTCAACGTCCCCTTCAAATTAAAAGAGCATTAATTGAAAATATGAGAGGATATTAAAAGAAATATGAAAAAGATAACTTGGAATGTCTTAGTGGGCATTTAGACATAAGAATTATAAAATTCTAAAAAAAAAGTGAAAAACATTTTCAAGTGAAAATGATATTTGAAAATTAGAATTGTGTTTGGACATGAATATAATTTTGGGTTGTTTTTGAAGTTTTGTGAGTGATCTGAGTGAATTTTGAAAAATAGCTTTTTGGAGTTTTTCAAATTTTCGAAAAATTCCAAAATTCATCTTCAAGTGAAAATAGAAAATTTTATGGCCAAACACTGATTTCGAAAAAAAGTTTAAAAATTTTCGAAAAAAAAAGTAAAAATTCTTTTGTCCAAACGGGCTCTTAATTGAAAATATAAGAGGAGATTAAAAAAATATAAAAAAGATAACTTGAAATGTCTATATACTTTTTATACAAAAAAATTCTTGAAATAATACTTGTTCAAAGGGCAAAATAGTCGTTCAAACTTTTGATGGCTATTTTGGTCTTTCACCTTTTACTTTAGGACTTCACACTTATAATATAGTATGATACATTATCGATTTATCCTTAGGTGAAAACTTCGACATAGGCTTATACTGGAACACAATTCTTCTTCTTTCCCCTTTCTTTGGTTGAAAAAGTAACATCTGCCTACTTCTGATTTTCTCCAAAGTATTTAAGTGCACGGTCACAAGAAACTATATTGAATCTCCTTTTTCACTTCTTTAATAGGGTGAGCTATCACAGTTGACGGAAGCAGATACCCTGGTGTTCAAGGAACGGAGCAAGTGTGCTTCATGATTCTTTAGTAGAGAAAATTTAATCGAGAGGAACCATGTTTGGAAGCCCTATAATCATTTTGCTTTGTCTTTTGCGTGAGTTTAGGGTGGGTGGAGATGCGAGAGAAGGGAGGAAACTACTAGGCCTCCCCTCTAGTTTAACAAAATTAGACCTAGTCTAGTTTAACAAAATTAGACCTAGTCTTTGAAATTGTTATGAGAAACTCCATTGCAATTTTACCTTCCTCTCTAACAACAATAACGACATACCCAGTGCGATCCCACAAGTAGGGTCTGGGGAGGGTGGAGTATGCAGACTTTACCTCTACCTTGTGTGAGGTATTGTTATGAGAAACTCCAATGCAGTTTTACCTTCCTCTCTAACAACAACAACGACATACCCAGTGCGATCCCACAAGTAGGGTCTGGGGAGGGTGGAGTATGCAGACTTTACCTCTACCTTGTGTGAGGTAGAGAGGATATTTCCGATAGACCCTCAGCTAAACAAAGGTGTTTTCAAGGTTGTATTGAAAAATACAAGAGTAAAGACGCTATGATGAAAATATTGCAGAAAAGAAGAGTATTGGTAGCAAAAATAGTAAGATAACCAAATTAAAGGAAACAACAACAGTAATAGAATTAGAGAAGATAATAAAAGAATAATAATAGTAATACGAATAAGGAGAAGAGGGAGCAGATAATGTGCTCTAAACCAGAACTATGGCGTCCCTGCGTAGAGAGAGAAATCGCTCTACTACCTAATAACCTTATACTCTAATCCTTGACCTCCATGCTCTCCTATCTGGGTTAAGTCTTCGGTCAGCTGAAGATTTGCCATGTCCTCTCTAATCACTTCTCCGCAATTTTTTTTCGATCTACCTCTACCTCTCCTTAGACCTATCACTGCCAACCTCTCGCACCTCCTCACTGGGGTATTTGTTTTCCTCTTCACATGCCCTAGCTTCCTTCATCTTGTCCACCACGGAGGCCACTCGTACCTTGTCCCGTATATCTTCATTCCTAATCTTATCTCTCCTTGTATACCCACACATCCATCTAAACATTCTCATTTCCGTTACTTTCTTCTTATGAACGTGTGAGTTCCTGGCTAGCCAACCTTCTGCCCCATACAATATAGTTGTCTTAACAACGACTCTGTAGAACTTACTTTTTAAGTCTAGGTGACACCTTATCACATAGGACACCGGATGCAAGCTTCTATTTCATCCATCCCGTTCCAATACGATGTGTGACATCCTCATCAATCTCCCCATTTTCTTGGATTATTGACCCAAGATACTTGAAGCTTCCTTTCTTGGAGATGACTTGTGTATCAATTCTCACTTCCACATCTGCCTCATGCACTGTGTCATTGAATTGGCACTCCAAGTACTCTGTTTAAATCATGCTCAACCTGAAACCTTTAGACTCTAGGGTCTGTTTCCTAACAACTAGTCTAGTGTTAACGCCACTACGTGTCTCAATGCTGTTTACAAAAATGGAAGTGCTTATGCATTGCATCAACTTGCACTGCATCAACTTGACTTGACTAATCCTGTGGGTGATGACTGTCAAGATAATATCTTTTTAGTTACAATGGTGGGGGTGTTGTACTCTCTTTGTCACAACTAATGCTTGAGATGCTGTTGTGTCTGGTCTTGTCCATTTACTTTTGCATTGTCGTGCAATCTCTAATCAATAAGCAAATTTAGGGTGATACCCTACTGTACCTTTTTGCTTGCTTGCTTGAGAGAGAAAGAGAGTCAACGATTTCCAAAATTTGGGGGATGTCTAATCAATAAGCAAATCAATGGTTATGCTGATTCTTCAACATTGCCAGTTTAGACTGGCTCGTGTAATTGATGGCAATCAGGCTAAAGTGCCAGATGAACGTGGTTTGATCTTTCCAACAACTTGATGTCACTAGATCTGCATGTCTTGAAAAGATTGATTGCATTTTATCAGAACTGTTTTAAAAAAAATATTATGGATTGAAATAAATTATTTACCTTATCCCCAAAAAATGGGAGGAACACCTAAAGGTGTTTAAAAGCTATAATCTTATCTTATCAAAAAAAGTTTTAAAAAAAGCCTAGGGTGTTTAAAATTTTTGAGCTATTCCACTCTTAACTTTTTGAGGTTTTAGGTTTGATATGCAGATATTTTCACATGATAATCTTTCACTGGACTATCTCTTTTCTTCTCAATCATCTCTAAAGTCTCCTAAACATTTTTTTGTTAAAATTTTAGGTATGCTCTTCTGGGTGCTGCATCTTTTCTTGGAGGTTCTATGCGCATGACTGTATCTCTCTGTGTCATTATGGTAGAGATTACAAATAACTTAAAGCTTTTACCTCTGATAATGCTGGTTCTTCTCATCTCAAAGGTGAGTTTTGATGCTGGACAGCTTTCAATACTCTCCAGCTGTCTTTTCATTGACATACTAAGGGCCACCCATGTGTAGGCTGTTGGTGATGCTTTTAATGAAGGATTATATGAAGAGCAGGCTAGATTAAGGGCAATCCCGTTACTTGAATCTAAACCGAAGTATCAAATGCGTTATGTGACGGCAAAGGAGGCATGTGGGAATCAAAACGTAAGAGTTTCTTCAGTGCCCTTGTCATGGTCCGGTCCAACTAGCAGATGCTTGTTTCCTTGTTTGTGTGGAAGGTCATCTTTTTCTGGAATTGAACCAAAAATTGTTGTTGGTTTCTTCACCCTTTTATGGTTGAAGTTATTGAGCTAGCACTCTTGTTTGATTTGGATGGCTGAAATCTTAGTTTCTTTCTTGTTATTTTATTTCTGCTAAATGCAAGTGTAGAAGCAGCTCTGTCTCCATGATACTTCAATAATGACCTCTACATTCATGCTGCTGGGAACACCATCTGATTTAGCCATGATTAGTAATCTGAATGCTTAATACTCTTCTGGCCCCCACCTGTGCAGTGGCTGTTCAAATTTTGGCTCACTAATCGCCCCTAATTCCTGCATCTTTTAGGTTGTATACTTCCCGCGGGTAGTGAAGGTTGCAGATGTAGTTTCTATATTGAGGAGCAATAACCACAATGGTTTCCCTGTAAGTTAAGCTTTGTCCCTCTGCAGTGTTTAATGGAAGCTATCTGCTTGTTCAATCATTCTTCTTACTCGTTGATTTTTAGGTTGTTGACCACGCAAGAAGCGGGGAGACAATTGTTATTGGACTTATACTAAGAAGGTGAGAGATAGCGATAATCTTTTCTATTATTAATGCATTATGTGAAGTTACAAAGATTTCTGTGCGAAGATCATAATCAGTAGACTTAAGCAATATATTTATTCTATCTTGTTGATTATGCAGTCATTTATTGGTGCTTCTACAATCAAAAGTTGATTTTCAGCATAGCCCATTACCCTGTGATTCAAGAGGTGATCTCTTGCCAATCAGGTAACTCAGTTGAACTATTACCAAGGATTGCTTATTGGTGCTTCTTTGTCCACTACATGTAAATTTTACATATTCTGTATTTCACAGGCACAGCCTTAGTGAATTTGTGAAACCCGTTTCTAGTAAAGGGATATCTCTCCATGATATCCATTTCACCCCAGATGATCTGGAGATGTACATTGATCTTGCTCCATTTTTAAACCCGTCTCCCTACGTAGTCCCAGAAGACATGTCATTAACCAAGGTAATGTAGTCACTTATTCTAATTTTTGCTTCTTCTATTGCTTTTTCTTAATTAATTTTCAAGGCATTATTTTGCTAACGGTCGCATGGAATTGGAGACTTAGGTTTAGTTATTTTGAGTCTGAAGGTGTAAGACGAGTTTATTTCACTCATGACTGGGACTAAGTTTAGCCATGGTGAACTTCAAATGATCAAATATTTTGACATTCTGTTAATGGTACAGGTTTATAATCTTTTTCGTCAACTAGGACTGAGGCACTTACTTGTTGTTCCACGTCCTGCTCGTGTTATTGGCATGATCACTCGAAAAGATCTGATACTTGAGGTACTTTAGACCTATCTTCATATATACTTAAAAGTGGTTATTTTTTCGGTTCAAACCATTCATCTGAACGGAGCGGGGTATTAACTGGGAGAGGATAGAGGGGCAGATCCATACTACCCCGAGTTTCAAACCTGTGGGCCAACAGGGGTTGGACCAGCTCACTGGGGATTCCTCGGTTAATTTTAAAAAAAAGTGGTTGCCGTATTTTTAATTGATGTTAATAGTCCAGACTTTATAATGCAGGATAATGATGATCCGGCGGCCTTAGAGCTCCAATCCACTAGTGTAAGGTCTCTTTCTTTACTCATACTGATGGACATGTATTATGTTTTGATTATTATGGATGTGCACCTGATTTTTCCCCAGTTATCCTGTGACAGCTACAACACAAGTACCTAAAATGTCTAAACATATTAGTGGATGCAAATAGGTCTTCCATAAAGTAAAGCATCGCTGGTGGTTCATAACACAGCAAAAAATACATCTGATGTGTGAGAGTATACAGATTCCTGATAGTGCAGAATACCTGAACTTAAATTTTACACTCCCAAGAGAGTTAGGAAATCAAAATCAAAACAAGTTTCGTTGCCCTTATGTGTTCACCAGTATAGGGAGGAGTCCCATTTAACCAACAGATATATTTATTTGAAGTGGTAAAGCCTCGTATCTCCATAAGAGAAGAGTGAGGATCAAGTCCTTTAGTCTATGTCTAGATTATGGGTCCTTACTCTTTAGTTTAGAGGTAAAGTGACTAGGTTAAGTTATTTGAAGTGGTACAGCCTCGTATCTCATACTTGTAAGAAGTCGTAGTAGCTCCGCACAGACCATGCCTGTTGCATAGCCCGTGAATTTTTGTGCTCAATTCTTAAACCTTAATGCATCTAGCAAAATATATTATCATGATCTCTTTTATTCAAAAATCATTACTGAACAAATGGGAATAAGGTATCAATCAACCTATGCAAAATCTAAATCCGACAAACCTTTTTTGGATAGAGTTATTGTTCAAAATGGATTAATGGTAGTTTCGAGTGTTACTCCTCTAAACTGAAGCGACTTACATTGACTTCTTTTTGGTTATCAGAGGTACACAAACTAACAATAGAAGGATGAAGAGGAGTGGAGATGCTGGACAACCGCTTCTTGATGGTCTTCTTTAAAATGGAATGGCTCCCAATGATTATGCTGCTATCTCTGCAGTAAAGTGGAGCTTCCAGCTTCCACTCTCAAGATTTTGGTTGCAGTAGAAAGATCTGATTCTATCTTAAATCTGTTAGTATTAGATTCTAGGAAATGTATAGTGTATTCATTTCCCCTTGAGTCATGGGGTTATAGCAACAGATCAATTTTTTCTACTTCTTGCAATTAATTGAATAGTTGTGCTCCCTTATCATTGAATATTTAGAGCAATAGTTCGAAGTAAACTGATACTGTTTCACATATTCTTGGATTCCAGTGGGTCTGTAGCAGTTCATGCAGTTGTGCATTGGATGGCTTTTAATTATTTCTGACATATAGAAAAGGATAATGTTTATGTTTTTCTCAAAGATCACGACATTATTTATAAGAAGAATTCTTCTTTACCTTATTTTACTTTAGAAAAATGTTATGAATTGCTTGTAATTTTCAAATGAAATTAGCATTAAAAGGAAATACCCAAAAAGGGCGTGTTGCGTTAATTTGACCTTGTTGGCTTAAAGTGCAATTAAAAATTAAATGCTATTGAATTGGGTTGGGGGGTTGGGGGG
>MU750844.1:13085-36741 GCA_026770625.1 Nicotiana glauca | reverse complement strand
GGGGGGGGATAAAGTTTGTACCTTGCAACTTGTACTCTATATTCGAAAGTCTTGAGGGCTCAAACTGGATTATCCTCTTAGTTCTTGAGTAAAAGTTATGGTAGCAGTGGTCAAGAGTTATATTTTGACTACGTAGGATGCTTCTTTAAATTTTTAATAATCTTTTAGTTCTATTAGCTTAGATTATTGGTAAAGAGTTATACTTTTAACTCTTACACTATTGCATGTCTGTGTTATGTATAATTTACATATTGGAGCAGAAGTCGCAAATGCGTTCATTTTACATCAATACTCAGGAGATGGTTAAATACTTGAATATTTGGTTTGAACCTAAAAATGAATGAAAATTTTATCCTTTTCACTATAACACGTCAAAGTTCAAACGTTGCTATTCTAAGCTTATCTTTCTGAACCATGTCATCCAATACCTCACATTTTCCCCTTAACACACAAATGAACCAACAAGCTTTACGGCTTGTTCTGTTTGATTAATATTATGTTTGAATAGATTATATTGTTCGTCATCATTTTATGATGTCAACAATATGAAAAATAAACATGCAACATAATTAAGAAAAAATAGAATACGGAATAGAATTATTATATAAAAATATATGGTAAAGGATAAAATATACTTATTTGATACTCCCTCCGGTCCAAAATAAGTGATTTTTTGGATGTTTTCACACAGATTAAGAAATCTATCTTTTAGCATTAATTAGCAATAGAATTGACCATATTAACCTTTATTATCTCACATAAATACTCCTAACACATATTCCAACGTACACTATTTACTCCAAGGATAATGTAGGTAAAAAATAATTAATTCATTCTTGAAATCTGAAAAAATCACTTATTTTGGACCACAAGAAAAAAGCCAAAAAATTACTTATTTTGGACCAGAGGGAGTAATAAGGAAGGGCAAGATGGGAGAAAAAAGCAAATCTGTCGTTACATAAAATAGCACTTTCGTGTTACATTACACGGATTTAACGATACGATACAAAAAAATTATAAGTAACAATCAAAATCAATATTGTATTTAAAGTTAAAATACGATACAACACGTAACCAACATCGAAACAAGCAAGCTATTATGTAAAAATTTATGATATAACATGAAACGAAAAGTACAATCTTGTACAAACTTTATATCACCGCATGACAAAACTGGCATAAACTGTGTTACAATTATTACATTTCTGGAAACAAGAGATACTAATGTTTTCAACTTGGGTCATTGACAAATGCCATAACCATGCACCTAAAAAGACTTACAAAATTCAAAGACTTACCCTCAACCTTAAGCAAAATTAAAAAGAAGAACTACAGAAACAGCCATAACAATACCAATTTTACTAGGAAGCCAATAAGAGGCATGGCTAGGAGAAGGAGCAGGCACTGATGTTACAGCAGGGACGGGACTGGAAGTAGGAGATGGATTTGGAGACGCGGTTGATGAGGCACGAAGAACGTTGATGTCGACTTTTTGGCCTGCTTGACAATGACCAGGTACACCACAGAGGAAAAAATGGTGGCCATGAGTTGTAATGGCAATGGAGTCATTCCCTGTTGTGTGTGTTGCAATAGGTGAAGATGCATTGCAGGACTGGTACTCAGCATGTGTCACTTGCATCACATTGTGGAATTGTGGGTTGTACTTGAATACTGTCACAAACTCTTCATTGTTAGAAGGAGTAATTATATAAAGGAAAAATAAAAGGATTCAATTAAATACATATTGTCAGAAAGCTATATTATGTATGTATATAATCAATCACAGCTTTGAGTTTGTCCATCTTAATTAATGACTAGTCTATTCAAGTTATATGAGTTTATTTAATAGGTGTTAGACTTTCACAATTTCTAACTTAAGTTACTCCAACAGATCAAGATGTTAGAATATATGTGTATTATGTAAACAAAATGTATATACCGACACTATCAGGTTTAGGTTACTGAAAAGATGACGGTATATAGGAATGACAAACGGACAGGTCGGATATGGTTCGGGTCGAAGACGAGTAATGAAAAATCGAATAAATTATCTGACCCGACCCATATTTAATAAGGATAAAAAATGGATTAACCAGAATTCTTAGTCTCCTTAACTTGAGCAATCTCCAATTTGAGGCTTTACAAATGTAAAAGTTAGAACCATTGGTTATCCATTGGTTACCCATTTTCTAAAGGGATAATATGATTCTTATCCATAATTGATCCGTTTAAAAAGTTCATTATCCAACCCATTTTTAGTGGATAATATGGTTGGTTAACAGTTTTCTTCTAATCATTTTGTCACCCGTAGCTAACAAGCACTGATTAATTGGTTATATAAAAAGTAAGGAAGTCAACATGCTACAGCCTACAAGAAGTTAAACTACACTGATATTTGTAATTACTTAAAGCAAAGTAGTAGTATAACTTAATTGAAAGGTTGATTTGATAGTCAATATGTAATCAAATTCCACAAGCAAACTAGAGCAGAAAAGGACTGGAAAAAGAAGAAGAGAGATTGGAGTTCAATCACATGTCTTTTGACAATCTCATGGGATAAATAACATGTCTGAGCCAGCCACTTGTCTTTCTTGTTGATTTTTACCAACAGATCAACTTCAAAAGTATGTTAATCTATCAAAATTGAATTGTTGCCCATTATTACTCAATTTCCTAAGTTACTAATCTACACTTACAATAGGCAGTAACCTTTTCTTTTTCATGCTATATATAGACAGTTTTGCCTTAAATTAGTTTTTAAGTAGCTTGATGATAGTGGTTGCGACTTGGTCAGTTAGTGGGGGCATTCAAATTTCAATAATGAAAGCGTGACACTGATCACTCAAATCAATTCAATAGCAAAACAAATTAAGTTGAAAAGTTATCAAATGTGGCCACTAGTAATTTTAGTCCATGGACACTAATATAGTACTAGTGGTTCTCTAAATTATGGGCAGATAGGAAATATAAATAGTTGAAGAAAATAGTATTGCACCACAAATTTCACCAAATTTGGTACCACAAGTCCATTTTCTTGAAAGGCTTGGCCAGGAGAAAGAGGACATATTGGCTTTGACCTTCAATTTACTCTTATTCAAAGCTAAATTGACTATTTGTCTGACAAAACTATCTGTTAATAATTAACTGAAGGAAAATTCAGGATTGAAAAATTAATACACCAGAAAAATAGGCAGATAGTATAAGTTTATTTGGAGGGGGGGTCAAGGACATAGTGTGAAGAATAAACTAAATATTTTCCTGCAACTATAAAGAAAAGGGCTATTTTTGTGCAGTGCTTGTTTGTCTAAAAGTTACTCCCTCCGTTTCATATTGTTTGAGGTACTTTCCTTTTTAGTCTGTTCCAAAATAAATGACACATTTCTAAATTTGGAAATAATTCAACTTTAAACTCTTCATTTTACCCTTTTTGCCCTTAGTGAGAAGCTTTTATAGCCACACAAATGGTATGGCCCCACAAACCTTTTACCCCTTAATCTTTTAAGACCACAAATTTTAAAAGTCTTCTTCTTTTTTCTTAAACTCCGTGCCGAGTCAAACTACCTCAAACAATATGAAACGGAGGGAGTAACATATTTCAGGCTAAAACAGAGTGAAAGGCTATTCTTGTGCAGTGCAAGTGTGCCCAAAGAATACATATTTTTATATAATTTAATGTGGATAGTGGCAAACAAAGGGGACTGATACCAGTTATTGGAGTTCCCTAAAGTTAGAACAAACAACTGTTTTCAATTTTCTTCCAAGAATTTTACATCTCCCTTCTGTTGAAGTAAAACAAGAAAATAAACCTAGAAAATGGAGCTTTATGAATCAACCTCCATTCTTTTCCAAAAATAGTATACGCAAGAAGCCCATATGAAAACATTGGAACTTGAAATGGACTCTTTTAGAACCTCCAAGAATGTAAGTTTTTACAAAGGATCACAAATTCTTGAAAAAATTAAGCAAGAGTTTGATATTTTCTCCTCATAATACAAAAGAGCAAAAATTGGAGTATGTGAAATACCAAGAATTATGAAATCAAAGAGTTTTTATTTTTATGTATGTATATGAACGTGAAATAAAAAGGGAAGAGGAAAGGGCATACCAATTGTATCACCAACTTGAAAGGTTTTATTAGCAGCCCATAGCTTATAATCAACATTACCAATAGTTGTCCAACCAGCTGAATCTCCAACCTTATAAGTAACCCCGAACGAGAGCTGCACAAAAGAAGCTAAAATCAAGAAAAGCAAAGCCATATTTGGTCTGTTGTCATGAACAAAAGCCATGGATATATACTGAGAGGAGGCCCTTTTGTCTGCTTTTGAGTTTCACAAGAGAAGACAACTGAAGAGTCTCATTCTGGTTTACAAGTTATATAGTATATCTTTGGGAAAAACCAAATGGAATTTTTGAGAATTACATTTCTGCTGCTTCTGATAATGATGGACTTCTTTAATTAAAGCGCCACTATTAGGAGGCAGGAGCGGATCGGGTTGGTTCGACTTTTATCAAAATCAAACCAAACCAACTATATCGGTTTGGATTGGTTTGGTTTTGTCGAATTTTTTGGATTTTCGAGTTTTTTTGTTACGTGAATATTATTTCAACCTAACTTAGTTAAAATTATAGATAAACCTTTGATAAGTGAATATATGTTTAGTAAATATGGAAAAAAATTGACAAACTCATGATCTATTAAAATACTCTAATAGGAGAACTTTTTTAGTAACACATGATAGTTATTTTTTTAGTCGTCTAACAATAATTTTTCATTAATTTACGGTTTCAAGGTTAATATATGAGAGGATCCCAAATATTTCTACGTTTTCTAAAGGAAATTCACTATAAAGTCTTAAAAATATAAATAAAATTTATATATTTATATGTCGGTTTGGTTCGAATTTTTTTACTCAATATTAAACCAAATCAAACCAAACCTAGTCGGGGTTTTTAATCGATTTGGTTTGATTTTTCGATTGATGCGATTTTTCGATTCGGTTTGAACACCCCTACTAGTAGGCACTACTCATGCCTTGTTAAGACTCTCCCCCCCTACCCCCCGACTCCAATCAAAAAGGAAAAAAGAAAAAATTAAAAATGGTACTGAGCATGCCTAGGAAAAGGCATGCTTTTCCGCATAGGAAAACTTTTTTTTAAAAGTCAAAATCAAGAAATTGTATTTCCAAAGGAAAAGGAATTTAATTATGTACATATAAAAAGTAGACTTTTATAAGTAGTAGTTATAGTAATTTTAGAATATTTCTTGAAAGCAAAGTTGATACCCTAAGATTTTTTTTTTATATACTTAAATTGTTAAATTATGGAATACCCTAAAAATTTGGTATAGTTGGCATTTGGCAGAAATATCAAAAGAAAGTGATTGACTGAATTTAGAACACTAGGGTTGGAAGACTTGAAAGGAAAGGATGTTTGTGTATTGGTGGGCAGTTTGAGTCATACCACACAAGATCTCTTTCACACAAATTAAAGTATGTTGCTTTTAGTTTAGAGGTCAGGTTTAATTTGTTTGTTTGGTGTGATATACAGATTTGCTTATAGGAGTAATGATGTCTAGATGAAGAGTAAGCCTTCAAGTTTGGTCCAAGTACAAGATACAAATGTGGAACTATTACCTATATTACACGGTTACACAAATAGTATGCACTTGATGAAATGATAAAGATGCGAGCAAATCCGAAAAACATTTAGTAGACTTAACATTTACTTGTTGGCAAAAAATAACAAGTATTTATATAAATAATCAAATACCGTGCAAATTGCTTGGAATACCATTATTATTGTATGGGTCAGAATCCGATCTCACGGTAATTAACGGAGTTAATCTCGTCTTAAGCTAGTCCATGATTAATAAGTGGTATGACCACTTATTCATAACAGGATTCGACCCTTGTCCGATTTAATCTACGAGGGCACGGCCCATCCATTCCCCCATGGGGACGGAACCTCAGTGTGGCACCGGCCATTTATTGCCAACTCACGAAGTTCACATCTATAAATACTAAGAGTGGAAGCCCTAGAGAGGGGGGGTCCTTCTTCTTCACTATTCCCGAGAGAGAGAAAACACACAATAATACCCATATTATGGAAAAAGGAACACCATTGTAAGGCTCTGAACCTCTCCATGGAGAGGCAGACCAACTCCATACTATCAATAAAGGCTTTTAATGTTTCTTCTCTTAATTTTGAGCACTGATTTTCATGTTCTTCGCTTGGTCCAATGGATTATTACGATTTGCTATAATTTTTCCGTAACTTATTTGTATTGTTTTGCACTCATAAAGCACACGATAACTTTTGAGCAAACAATTTGGCGCCGTTTGTGAGGATTTCATAGCAAAATCGCGTAGTTCTTCCATGGACCAAAAGGAAAGAAACATCGGAAAAGGAAGAACAACCCAGCTCAAACAAGCCAAAGCGACATATCAGGCCGATGGAACTCGAAGATCTCGAATCGAGATCCAATTCCTCTGTCTCTCATCTATCGGATAGTGCAAACAAGAAGAAGAAGCCCTCCCCCCCTCCCCCCTTTTGGGGAGAATCTTCGTAAGAGATATCCCACATCCCTGATAAGGGCTCCAGCCGGAAACCAGCACGGAGGAATCTCGAATCGAGAATCGCTTCAAGACAGCCTACATACCCCGATTGGGAAGATAACGATTAAGCTGCTCAAGATCTCGAATCAAAACCGAGCTTCAGCTCCGAAAAACCCACGAACCAAGACATGCTACCCGCCTTCGCCAATTAGTTTTGTGGTTCGAAAGTTTATGAAATTTGTAGATTCGGAAGGTTGTTGGTTTGGAAATTTATGGCTTCATGTTTATTATATTTAAATTATTTAGCAATACTCTTGAGAACTCATTTTCCTTAATTTGCATATCAAACACCGAAAAATGAATAAGATTACTACTTGTTTTCCAAGAAAATATTTTCTTGAAAAATATTTTCGACGAAAAATATTTTTCGTTATACCAAACACGCCCTATGTAAATTATTATGCACTTCTAGCCACCTTAACCACTAGTAACTCTTGGTTCAATATTCTTAACACAAGATCATTATGTTGTCTGTACCCTGCTGGTGCAGAAACTATATTGTAAAAACAAAGAAAGGATGAGCCAATTGAGAAAGGGAAAGACACAATAATAAAAACAAAATGAAGCAGAGAGTGTGAGCGAGAAGCTTCATAATACTCAGTGGCGGAGCCAGGAATTATACAAAGGGGTGTCAAAATAAAAAAGTTTGTTGCTATCGGGAATGAAACTTGCAACCTTGTATAAATTTTGACACCCCTTGACCATTGCACTAAGAGTTTGTCTTGTGTCAAGGGGTGTCAACCCCTTGTATATATTCAATTTTTAAAAAAAATACCTATTTACCAGTGTTATTTTTCGGCGAAGGGGTGTCGGTTGACACCCCTCGGGACAAGGTGGCTCCGCCCCTGATAATACCCTCATGAACTTGATATGTGAGTACTCATTAGGATTCAACAGATATCTGTATATTCTTTTTGTGGAACAAATGAGTGTAACAAATACAACTGCAACTGTAAAACAGACTTTCTCACAATCGGAGGGAATCCCTCCTGAACTAATGGGGCTACCTCAAGCCTAGAAAAAAATTCATAGTGTCCCAATGTGTTTGAGCAGTTGTGTTTTCAACTTAAAAAACATTTCAAGAGTTTAATCTGAACAAGTTTTAGCTCAAACGGAGCTTCTAAAATTCCTCTAGGCCTAAAAGTTAGACACTATTTCAGGTCTACAACTGTTTGCATACCATCAGATTAAGTTATGTTAGTTCTATAAGACGTTAGCTTTCTGAATTACACCGTAAAAATACTTTACAAATTTATTCTACAAAACGCTTAGTGAATAAGTTGTACGTATATATTTGTTTTATAAACAATTTTCAGAAGATCCAACAAAAAAGTACTTCTGCAAAAGCTAGCAGCAAATAAGACCAATCTTTACACGCTTAAACCTTGGATATCCATCCTTGAAAAAATTTAGAAGTTTACAGCCAAAAAATTATACTTGAGATCTTGAAACTCATACAAGTATAATTTATACAAAATAATAGGCAAGCTTATTGCGAATTTCATAAAATAATAGCAAAATACTTTCTAAAGGTTATAATCTTACCTGTTCAAGAGAAAAAAGAATTGGATAGCCGATAATAAATGGAAGGTGAGAGATAGAGAGGCGTGAAACTTTATGCACGAAAGATGAAGAAGAAAGCATGGAATTTGCTAAAATATGTCCTTATTGTTGAGTGGATGGTTGCAAAATTTGTTGCGGTAATATTTGGGAAAATCATTTTTACTGTGTTTTTAAGAGTCTGAGCGCCATTAGAACTTTATTGTGGGTCTGTTTCGGTTAGATGCATTCAGACTTATTAAGAGGTTTTAAAAGAGAAAAAACAAATAGACATAATGGGCTGGATCTGAATAAGTAGGGTTAAAATCTAAGAAACAAATGCACTTAATGGGCTGGATATGAACTATTAAGATTTAGACCTCCTTTAAGTGCAATCAAATAAGGCCTTAGTCTCAAAGTTGGAAGCTTAAGTTGAAAAGGTTGACCAGATATTGAATTATGTGTAAACGACTCCGAAATGAAGTTTTGATGGTTCTTATAGCTCCGTAGGATGATTTTGGACTTAGGAGTATGTCCAAATAGTGATTTGGAGGTCCGTAGTTAATTTAGTTTTAAAATGGCGAAAGTTAAAAAATTAGAAGTTTTGAAAATTGAGAAGTTTGACCGAGAGTTGACTTTATGGTTATCGGGCTCAAATTTTGATTTTGGGAGTTAAAATAGGTCCATTGTGTCATTTATGACTTGTGTGCAAAGTTTGAGGTCAATCGGATGTGATTTGATAGGTTTCGGCACCGAATGTAGAAGTTAGAAGTTCAAAAGTTCATTAGGCTTGAATCGATGTGCGATTCGTGGTTTTAGCGTTGTTTGATGTGATTTGATGCTTCGAGCAAGTTCATATGATATTTTAGGACTTGTTGTTATATTTCATTGAGGTCCTGAGAGCCTCGGGTGGAGTTCGTATGATTAACGGATCAAATTTTGGACTTGGGAGATTGCTGAAGTTTTTTTGGTGCACAGGTCTGGAGTCCTTATACGCGATCGCGTGGATATGTCCACACGATTGCGTATAAGGACTCCAGACCTGTGCACCAATAAAACTTCAACAGGTCCACGATCGTGTAGGATTAATTGGGCAGCTGAGGTTTTTGTTTTACGCATTCGTGAGTTGAGGGCTGCGATCACATAGTTGAGTGAAGCAGTGAATCACGAAAGCGTGGCTAAGGTTGCATTCGCGAAAAGGAAGTATAGCAGCAGCTGAGGTTACGCGTTGTTCATCACGATCGCCTGAAAAGGGACACGATCGCGTAGGTCTAAGGAGGTAGTGCTTTGCGTTCACATGGGTATTTTCACGTTCGCGTAAGGTTAATTTGTGGGGCAGCATAGTTGTGCTTCGCAATCGTGAAACATTTTCCGCTATAGATATTAAGGACATCTAGGCAGAACTTAAACATTTCAAAAACGAGGGTTTGAGTTTTTTTATAAAATTTGATTTTGGAAGCTTGGTTGGAGGCGATTCTTTGAGATATTTTCAACGGAGTGATTGGAGTAAGTGATTCTTATTTAGTTTTGGTTAAATTTATGATTATATCTTTTATTTAATTAGTGATTTTGGTTGAGAAATTAGGAAAATGGAGGAAACTTCTTAGGCCAAATTTTGGGGATTTCAGCAAGATTTTGATATCGGATTTGAGTAATTTTGGTATGGTTGGACTCGCGGTTGAATGGATGTTCGAATTTTGTAAACTAGGTGAAGGACTTGAGTGCATGCACCATAGAATGTGACTTAGTTGATTCCATAGAACTACGTAGTTGCATGATCTTATTGTTTTCCGCATATTCTCCATGTATTAGACAAATTGAGCTGCGAGTCATGTTAGAAATCATGCTTAGGCTACATGCTGGTATTGTTGCACCCACAGAGGTCGCGTTGCATGTTGAATTATTTGCTTAATTTGTAATTATGTACTGAGTCACAGCTATTATTTGCATAACATATCTCAGTCTCTGTTGCTATTTATTGATACATCATATCATCATTGTTATGGGCTGATTATCATGATTCTTGTGATCCCAAGAGACTGGAGAGATTGATGACTAAGTGAGATCGAGGGTCTGATTGTGAAGATATTTATGGACTCGGGTTGCACTCCGCAGCATATTTTATTGATTCATGCCATGATTGGCTTATTATAGAGTTTGGGGTGAATTTTTTCCTCCGGAGTCTGCACACGCACAGTGAGCGCATGTACCTACTAAGTGCTAGTGCGAGTGCCTAGCGCGAGTGTTGAACGATTGAGAGGATTGAGTGATTGTGAGGATGGAGTGAATGAGAGGATTGAGTGATTGATACTCTGAGAGTATGCATATAATTTCATCACTGTTTTGTAATTCAGTTGGCATATATATCTGACATGTAGATATCGAGATGCACCATTTCTTGTTTTCATTTGTAATTGACATATCTTTCCTGTTTAGGATTTAACTATTAAACTTGAGAGAATGCTTACATTTTTGTACTGTATTTTTGCAAATGGACTATACATGTGAATCTCGTTACTACTTTCAGCCCAATAGTTAAACTTGTTACTTACTGAGTTGGTTGTACTCACGGTATATCCTACACTTTGTGTGTAGATCCAAGTATTTTCGGAGACGGTGTCACGATCCCAGTTCGCCCTCCGTGAACTGTCGTGACGGCACCTAGTCTCTACGACTAGGTAAGCCTAACAAGTGTGGAAAAACAATTGGAACCTTACGAAAATTATAACTTAAACCAAGATTTAACAAAAAGGAAACGAAATGAAAAATGCCACTCGGCACATACAACACAATATCTCAAACTTCTACAAATACTATCCCAAAACTCGGAAACTCACGGGAACACGAGCTGAGAGAAATATAGTAAAATACTCTAACTCCGGAATGTCAACATCAACAGTAAGATAGAAGGGCTAATACTACAAGATAGAATAAAGATGAAGACTCTTCGGTCTGCGGACGCGGCAGATGTACCTCGAAGTCTCCAAAGCTTTCCCTGCCTCAAGGATGGTAAGCCTGTGCAGTAGTACCTGGATCTGCACATGAAAAACATGCGCAGAAAGGGCATGAGTACACCACAGCGATACTCAGTAATTGCCAAGCCTAACCTCGGTTGGGTAGTGACGAGGAAGGTCAGGGCCCTATATATATATATATATATATATACTGAGAGTCGATAATAAGAATCTACACAGTATAATAAGAGTGCAATAATGGAAATAGAGAATAAGGCGAACTACAAGGAAATACCCCTCACAACAAGATAAATAATCGGGATCTCTTGGTATCCTTAATATATACACTAGGGATATCTTGATATCCCGAGGATCTCTTGGTATCCTCAATACATATACCAGGGATCTCTTGGTATCATCTATACACGGGCTAGGGATCTTTTGGTATCCCACACCTCAATCCAAATCATAATTACGCATATGGGATCTCCCGGGATGCCGTCCCATAGTCCCAATTTAAAACACACAGCAGCAACTCAAGGATATCAAAATAAATACTAAGTCCGTAATAAGTAAATAGTAAATTCTGGCCTAACATACTTCACGTAATGCAATTAAGGCAGTTTAAGCAAATAGGCAATTAATTCAACTAAGCATGCTCTTGTAAACTAACACAAGCTATGTTTGCAAGTAGAATAAAACAAGTAAGAAAAGAACTCAGTTTAAATACTTAAAGTAAAACCGGATTTCCAACAATTAACTCAAGTACGTGCTCGTCACCTCACGTACAAGGCATTCAATTACCAACTATCATATCCTAAGGGGAAAGGTCCCCCGCACAAGGTTAGACAAGCCACTTACCTCGAACTGACTCCCAAATCAACAAGAAACCATGTTTTTGCCACCCGTATCCGACTCCAAATGGCCCAAATCTATTCAATTCAATTGCTTATTGTAAATAACATCTCAAGCAACTGATTCTACGATTTAATTCAAAGCTAATATGCAATTTTATGCAAAATGACCAAAATGCCCCTAAAAAAACGTCTCGAAATCGGGCAATTTATATTTTCAGAAATCTCGTACTCTCATGAGTCTAACCATACTCTCAAATCGGATGTCAAACTCAATCAAAACTCAATCTCTAGGTCTAAGAACTTTTTCCTCAATTTCTACCAAAATTCCAAAATTTAAGGATAATTTAAGGAAGGATTCATGGAAATTAGTCTAAACCAAGTAAGAATCACTTACCCAAGTTGCCCAGGTGAAAATCCTCTCAAAAATCGTGATCTCCCGAGCTCCCAAGTCCAAAATATGAATTATGGACTAAACCCTCGATTTTGGGTTTTAAATGTTCTGCACAGATATTGTTCAATGCGATCGCAAGGATTCATTTGCAATCGCGAAGAGTAAAAGTTTAAGGCTCCAAAAATTTCCTACGCGATCGCGATGTAACGAATGATATCGCATAAGAGGAAAAATAAAGGGCTCCTGGGTTGGCCTATGCGAACGCAACAGCTGGTATGAGATCGCAAAAGAGGGAAAAGCAATCTTACGCATTCACGGTCGAATCCACGCGAACGCGAAGAGTAAAAGGATCACTGGGCCACAAGCTCAGTTATCTTCTATGCGAACGTGAGAAGGGGAATGCGAACGCGAAGAAAGAATGGGCAGTACTATGCGATTGCGAGCCAAGTATTGCGATCGCGAAGAAGGAATTTGACCGCCCCCGAAAATACAGTTTGCGATCGCGAAAAGGAGGTTGCTATCGCATAGAAGGATACCAAACACCAGTAGTTCAGCAATTCAACAAGTTTCAAAAATGACCCGTTGAGCATCCGAAATACACCTGAGGCCCCCGAGACCTCAACCAAAAGCACCAACAATACCGAATATCTCATTCAAACTTGTACCAACCCTTAAACCACCTAAAACAACATCGAAAACTCGAATAAATCAAGGATTTAAGCCTAAGAACTATAATTTTCCTCAAAATACGATTTTGATAAAAAACGTAACCAAACCATGTCTGAATGACCTGACATTTTACACACACATCCCAAATGATATGACGGAACTACTGCGACTTTCGGAACTTCATTTCAACCTCGGATCAAAATCTCACTATCGGACCGGAAACTTCAAAAATTCAAACTCCGGCGTTTCAAGCCTAAATTAGCTACGGATCTCCAAAACACAATCCGAATACGCTCCCGGCCCCAAAATCACCCAACGGAGCTAACGGAACCATCAGATTTCCATTCCGAGGACGTCTTCACAGTGTTTCAACTACTATCAAATTTTCAACCCTTAAGCTCTCATTTAGGGACAAAGTGTCCCAAAACTCTCAGAAAACTCAAAACCGAACGTTCCAGCAAACCAAAATAGCAAAAATAAACTTGGAGAAAGCAGTTAATAGGGCATGGGGCGTTAATTCTTAAGACGACCGGCCGGGTAATCACATCCTCCTACACTTAAATATTCGTTCGTCCTCGAATGAGCATAGAGACATACTTGAAGTAGTGAAAAGATGAGGGTAACGACTGCGCATATCCTTCTCGGTCTCCCAGGTCTCCTTCTCGACCGGCTGACCCCGTCACTGAACCTTCACAAATGCGATGTTTTTTGACCTCAGCTTCCTGACCTGCCTGTCCAATATTACCACTGGCTCCTCAACATAAGATAGATCCTTCTCCAACTGGACTGAGCTGAAATCCAACACGTGCGATAGATCACCGTGATACCTCCGGAGCATAGAAATATGAAATACCAGGTGAACTCCTGCCAAGCTAGAAGGTAAGGCAAGCTCATAATCAACCTCCCTAACGTGCCTCAATATCTCAAAAGGGACAATAAACCTCGGACTCAACTTCCCTTTCTTTCCAAACCTCATACGCCTTTCATAGGCGAAACCCGAAGCAGAATCCGCTCTCTAACCATATAGGAAACATCACGAACCTTGCAGTTTGCATAACTCTTCTATCTGGATTGGGCTGTACAGAGTCTATCCTGAATCACGTTGACTCTCTCCAAAGCATCCTGAACCAAATCTGTGCCCAACAATCTGGCCTCACCCGGCTCGAACCAAACCTCCGGAGATCTACATCGCCTGCCATATAAGGCCTCATACGGTGCCATCTAAATGCTGGACTGATAGCTGTTGTTTTAGGCAAACTCCACCAATGGCAAGAACTGATCCAAAGAACCTCCAAACTCAATCACACACGCACGGAGCACATCCTCAAGAATGTGCACTCGGACTGCCCATCCGTCTAAGGGTGAAATGATGTGCTTAACTCCACCCGAGTACCCAATTCCTGCTGTACGACTCTCCAGAACCGCGATATGAACTGAGTACCTCTGTCTGAAATGATAGAAACTGGAATACTATGCAAACGGAAAATCTCCCAGACATAAATCTCTGCCAACCGCTCTGAGGAATAGGTAGTACACACAGGGATGGAATTCGCAGACTTGGTCAGTCGATCCACAATAACCCAAATGGCATCAAACTTCTTCAAGGTCCGCGGGAGTCCAAATACGAGGTCCATGGTGATCCGATACCACTTCCACTCCGGAATCTCTATCTGCTAGAGCAATCCACCCGGTCTCTGGTGCTCATACTTCACCGGCTAATAGTTAAGGCACCGAGCTACAAACCCAACTATATCCTTCTTCATCCACATCCACCAGTATTGTTGCCTCAAATCCTGATACATCTTCGCAGCAACCAGATGAATGGAATACCGCAAACTATGGGCCTTCTCTAGAATCAACTCCCGAAGCCCATCAATATTGGGTACACAGACCCGACCTTGCATCCTCAATACTCCATCCTCGCTAAAGGTCACATCTCTGGAATCACCATGCTGAACCTTGTCCTTGAGGATAAGTAAATGAAGGTCATCATACTACCGCTTCCTGATATGGTCAAACAAGGAAGACCGAGAGACCACACAAGCTAGAACCCGGCTGGGCTCCAAAAGATCCAATCTCACAAATTGGCTGGCTAGAGCCTAAACATCCATCGCCATAGGCCTCTCTGCTACTGGTAAATAAGCGAAACTCCCCAAACTCTCTGCCAGTGGCTCAAAGCATTGGCCACCACATTGGCCTTGCCCGGGTGATACCAGATAGTGATGTCATAATCCTTCAGCAGCTCTAACAATCTCCTCTGATTCAAATTAAGGTCCTTCTGCTTGAACAGATGCTGCAAACTCTGGTGATCAGTATATATCTCACAAGGAACATCGTACAAGTAATGATGCCAAATATTAAAGGCATGAACAATGGCAGATAACTCAAGATCATGGATAGGATAATTCTTCTCATGTATCTTCAACTGTCTAGATGCGTAGGCAATCACCCTACCGTCATGTATCAATACCGCTCTAAGTCCAACTCTCGAGGCATCATAATAGACAGTATAAGACCCTTAATCGGTTGGCAATATCAAAACTGGGGCTATAGTCAAAGCTGCCTTGAGCTTCTAAAAGCTCGCCTCACACTCCTCTGTCCACTGAAATAGAGCACCCATCTGGGTCAGTCTGGTCATAAGTGCTGCAATAGATGAAAACCTCTAAACAAATCGACGGCAATAACTGATAAGTAGGATTTAACATGTTTTATTCCCCTACATGCCTATGCTTTGAGTATAAATTGCTACGAAATAGTCCCAGAATGCTCTTAGGTTGTGCTTGATTGTAAGTTTGAGTGACAAAGCGACGAAATGTCAAAGATCGGCTCAACACGGAGTGAAACCTGCTCAAATATCAAAGGCCAAGTAAAGTGATGGAAAAAGAGCCTAGTGCGGACCGCACAAAAATGCATGTGGCCGCACTAGGAGATTCAGAGAAGTGTATATTCAGACCTTTCACCATGCGGCTGCGGATGGATTTATGCGGCCCGCGTTCAGCTCACGCAGCCGCGCCACTTTGTCATGCGGCTCGCGTGAAGATATTTAGAGAAGGCCGTGGTTGGATTTATGCATCCCACGTTCAGCTCACACGGTCGCTCCACTTTGTTATGCGGCCCGCATGAAGAGATTCAAAGAGATGCCAGTTTGGGTCCAAAGCAAGCCATGCGGCCGCGGTCACACTCACGCGGTCCGCGTCAGAGCTCCTGCAGCCGCGCCGCACTTTTGCGAGGTCTGCGGTCCTCAACTTCGGAGAGTTAAAATTCAGGAGTTCAAGAGCCAATGCGGCCACGCTACCTTTTGCACGGTCCGCGCTGACCCCGCAGGGGTATTTTTGTCCAGTTTTTCCAGCCACTATAAATAGAACATTTTACCATTTTTAGGTTAAGTTTTGTACTAGATATTGAGCTACGCTCGTGAGAACCAAAGTTTTAGCCTATTTTGGCATTGTAGCATTAATTTCTCGATAGATTCTTGTAGTTTCTTCTTAGCAATTAATTAATATTTTTAGTATTTCTTCTATTTCTCTTGTTTCCTCTTTAATTATGTCTAGCTAAACCTATTAGCTAGGGTTGTGGCTCAACCCTAGTGTGGGTAGTTGATGGGTGTTGTTATCTAGGGTGATATTGAGATTGGGTGTTTGTTATTTGGGTTAATTTTGGGTTTCAATTTCTAATTTGTGGTTGCAAACACAAATTCAAGCTTAGTGGGTCTAACTCTTCTTGAGAAAGAAAGTCCATAACCCTAAAATTGACCCAACAAGGAATTGGGATGGACCCATGAGAAATGGTAGTCCCAATTAATGAGTTAAACCTCGAGAGAGTAATTACCCTACTTGAACCCTAGTTGCTTGGTCTAATTGGCCTACCCGATTGGTCTCGAGAGAGCCAATTGGGAAAAATCGTTCTCTCTACCGAGAGGTGTGAGAATGGGTACAAATGCGCAACGGTTATAACATAGGCCCCAAATATATCAATCTCCCCTTAGTAGCTTCTACCCGTTGACTAGCCACCTAGGTAGTGTCACGACCCTAGTTCCTTTCTCTATATTAAATATAACTTAGCAATATTCTTGTAGCTTAATTTAGCCTTACTTATTAGTTTATAATAGTAGTGATAAATATAAAACCCCAAAAATGTTAAAAATACAATTAGAAACATATACACAACTCTAGGCTAGACAGACAATACAACTCCATTCCAAGCTCCCTGTGAAAATTCGATCCCGAACCACTATTTGGTAAAAGCTGTTGCGACCCGCTCTTCCTACCATTGCGTAGTGTCGAGTTGGCAGCGATCAATAACCCGCCAAGCAAAGAAAACTACGTATCTCTGTAGCTGAGGATAGTCTGGGCCAACTCTGCGTGGCCTCCTCTTTCTTCGGATCCACCTAAATACCCTCTCTCGAGACCACATGACCCAAGAACGCCACGGAATCCAACCAAAACTCACATTTTGAGAACTTAGCATATATTTTCTTCTCTCTCAAGGTCTGGAGCACTATCCTCAAGTGCTGCTCATGCTCTCCCCGACTCCGAGAATACACCAGGATATCATCAATAAAGACAATAACAAAAGAGTCAAGATATGGTCGGAATACACTGTGCATCAAATGCATAAAAGTTGCCAGGGCATTGGTTAGCCCAAATGGCATAACAAGGATCTCGTAATGACCATACCGAGTCCTGAAGGTAGTCTTCGAGATATCTGGCTCCCGAATCTTCAACTGATGGTAACTTGAGCGCAAATCAATCTTATACAATACTCGTGCGCCCTGAAGCTGGTCAAACAGATCATCAATACGAGGTAAAGGATAACAGTTCTTCACTGTAACCTTGTTCAATTGGCAGTAATCAATACACATGCGCATAGAACCATCCTTCTTCTTTACAAATAACATAGGATCACCCCAGGGCGACACTGGGCCGAATAAAACCCTTATAAAGTAATTCCTACAATTACTCCTTCAACTCAAAAGGAGCCATACGGTACACAGGGATAGAGATGGGCTGAGTGCTCGACAACATATTAATGCCAAAATCAATGTCCCTATCAGGTGGCATGCTCGGAAGATCAGCTGGAAACACATCAGGGAAATGCCGTACTAGTAAGACTGAATCAATATAAGGAGTATCCATACTGGCATCTATCATATAAGCTAAGTACGCATCACAACCTTTCTCAACCATACACTGAGCCTTAAAGAAAGAAATAACTCTACTGAGAGTGTGACCTAAGGCACCCCTTCACTTAATACGCGGTACACCTGGCATAGCCAGTGTCACAGTTTTGGCGTGACAATCAATAATAGCATAATGGGGCGACAACTAGTCCATGCCCAAAATAATATCAAAAATCAACCATACTAAGCAATAATAAGTCAGCTCTGGTCTCAAAACCACCAAGAATAACCAAACATCACCGGTAAATGCGGTCCACAACAAGAGAATCTCCCACATGAGTAGAAATATAAACTGTGGAACTCAACGAATCCTGAGGTACACCAAAATACAGAGCAAAATAAGAACACACATAAGAGTAACTGGAGCCTGGATCGAATAGAATGATGCATCTCTGCGACAGACCAAGATAGTACATGTGATGATAGAATCGGAGGCGGCGGCCTCATTACGACCTGGAAGAGCATAATATCTTGCTTGGCCTCACCTTCAAGGGAGACTTATACCTCCTCGACCTCCACCTCTGACTTGCTGGAACGGTAAAGTTGCAGCTGACACTGGGACTATAACTTGAAAGCTCTGTGGGGTGCGCTGCGGCTGAGGGGTCTGTGGGGGTGCAACCCTCCCAAGTCTGGGGCAATCCCTCACCACATGGAGTGTGTCACCACACTTAAAACAAGCTCTAGGAGGACGTGGTGGCTTTGACTGGCTCGGGACAGATCTGCTGGACTGACCACTAGAAGCACCCCATGCAAGAGGCGCACTAGAGACTGGAGGTGCATAATAAGGCTCCTGAGGCCTAGGTGGAGCTGGAATACCACTGGCTGCTGGAAGATCTGAATGAATGGGGCGGCCCATATGATTACCATGATGACCTGCAGCTGGGGCACATGCACCAGAATAATGGCTCGACTCTCGAGACCTCTTGGCCTCCCTCTCCTCTTTGTCCCTATCATGCATACCCTCAATTCTTCTAGCAATGCTCACCACCTGCTGATAAGATATATCCGTCTCTAACTCACGAGCCATACTAGATCTGATGCTGGGAATAAATCCCTCAATGAACTGACGAACCTTCTCGCGAATCGTAGAAACCAAAGATGGTGCATGTCTAGCCAAGTCAATGAAACGGACGTCATACTCCGAGACAATTATGGTACCCTGGTGCAAATGCTCAAACTCTGCGCACCAGGCATCCCTAAGACTCTAGGGAACATACTCCCTCGAGAACATATCTGAAAACTAAGCCCATGTCAGGGAAGCTACCTCATACAGATTGTTTAACTCATGAGCACGCCACCACTGATAGGCAACTCCTCGAAGCTGGAAAGTAGTGAAGGAAACCTCGCTCGATCCTAATATGCCCATAGTGCGGACAATACGGTAGCACTCCTCCAGAAATCCCAAGGCATCCTCTGATGCTAACCCACTGAATACAGGAGGATCGTATTTCTTGAACCTCTCAAGTCTCCGCTGCTCATCCTCTGAAGCCGCTGCCCTTTCCTCGGGCTAAGCTAGTACTGCACTCGCTACTCAGGGGTGCGGGCGGCGGGAATCTATACTCCTCCCTCGGCATGGGATATGGCTGCAGCGAGGGGAAACAACCCTGCCTGAGCCAAAGTGGTGTACATACTCATAAATTGTGCCAAAGTCTTCTGGAGTGCTGGAGTAGTAGTGGCAGACGTATCAGGTGTCTGGACTCCGGATGGTACTACTGGTAGTACCTCCGCGGTAGCTCGCGCGGGTGCTCTGGCTGCACCACGAGCGCGTCCCTGCCTCTACCCCGGCCCTAGCCTCTAACGACTGCAGTAGGGAGTGCGGGTGCATGTCAAAAATCTCGCACGACAAGGGAATCAAATGAAGTGGAATTTTCCTAACAGTTACATAGCCTCTCCTAGATAAGTACAGACGTCTCCATACTAATCAGTGAGACTCTCATAAATCAGCCTGTATTCTGTGACTCCTATGAACCTAGAGCTCTGATACCAACTTGTCACGACCCCAGTTCGCCCTCCATGAACTGTCGTGATGTCACCTAGTCCCTATGACTAGGTAAGCCTAATAAGTGCGGAAAAACAATTGAAACCTTGCGAAAATTATAACTTAAACCAAGATTTAACAAAAAGGAAACGAAATGAAAAATGTCACTCGGCACATACAACACAATATCTCAAACTTCTACAAATACTATCCCAAAACCCGGAAACTCACGGGAACACAAGCTGAGAGAAAAATAGTAAAATACTCTAACTTCGGAATGTCTACATCAATAGTATAATAGAAGGGCTAATACTAAAATATAGTATAAAGATGGAGACTCTTCGGTCTGCGGACGCGGCAGATGTACCTCGAAGTCTTCAAAGCTCTTTCTTCCTCAAGGATGGTAAGCATGTGCAACAGTACCTGGATCTGCACATGAAAAACAAGCGCAGAAAGGGCATGAGTACACCACAGGGTACTCAGTAAGTGCCAAGCGTAACCTCGGTTAGGTAGTGACGAGAAAGGTCAGGACTCTACTGATATATATATATATATATATATATATATATATATATATATATATATATATATATATATATATATATATATTAGGGCTATAAGCAGTAAAACTAAGAGTCGATAATAAGGATCTACGCAGTATAATAAGAGTGCATTAACGAAAAAAGAGAATAAAGCGAACTACAAGGAAATAACCCTCAGAACAAGATAAATAATCGGGATCTATTGGTATCCTCAATATACACACTAGGGATCTCTTGGTATCCTTAATGCATATGCCAGGGATCTCTTGGGGTCCCGAGGATCTCTTGGTATCCTCAATACACGTGCCAGGGATGTCTTGGTATCCCACACCTCAATCCAGATCTTAATTACGCATAGGGGATCTCCCGAAATGCCGTCCCGTAGTCCCAATTTAAAACACACAGCAACATCTCAAGGATATCAAAGTAAATACTAAGTCTGTAATAAGTAAACAGTAAAGTCTAGCCTAACATGCTTCACGTAATGCAATTAAGGCAGTTTAAGCAAATAGGCAATTAATTCAACTAATCATGCTCTTCTAAACTAACACAGGTTATGTTTGCAAGTAGAATAAAACAAGTAAGAAAAGAACTCAATTTAAATACTTAATGTAAAATCGGATTTCCAACAATTAACTCAAGTACGCGCTCGTCACCTCACGTACAAGGCATTCAATTACCAAATATGATATCCTAAGGATAAAGGTCCCCCACACAAGGTTAGACATGCCACTTACCTCGAACCAGCTCCAAAATCAACTAGAAACCACGCCTTTTCCACGAGTATCCGACTCTAAATGACCCAAATCTATTCAATTCAATTGCATATTGTAAATAACATCTCAAGCAACTGATTCTATGATTTAATTCAAAGCTAATACGCGATTTTATGCAAAATAACCAAAATGCCCCTCAGGCCAACATCTCGGAATCGGGTGAAATTTATATTTACAGAAACCTCGTACTCTCACGAGTCTAACCATATAAAAATCTCTCAAATCGGATGTCAAAAAACCAACAAAACTCAATCTCTATATCTAAGAACTTTTCCCCCAATTTCTACCAAAATTCCAAAATTTAAGGATAATTTAAGGAAGGATTCATGTAAATTAGTATAAACCAAGTAAGAATCACTTACCCAAGTTTCCCAGGTGAAAATCCTCTCAAAAATCGTGATCTCCCGAGCTCCCAAGTCCAAAATATGATTTATGGACTAAACCCTCAATTTTGGGTTTTAAATATTCTGCACAGATGTTGTTCTATGCGATCTTAAGGATTTATTTACGATCGCAAAGAGTAAAAGTTTAAGGCTCCAGAAATAGTCTACGCAATCGCGACGTAACGAATGCGATCGCATAAGAGGAAAAATGAAGGGCTCCTAGGTTGGCCTATGCGAATGCAACAGCTGGTATGCGATCACATAAGAGGGAAAAGCAAGCTTACACGTTCCGCGGTCGAATCCATACGAACACGAAGAGTAAAAGGATCACTATGCCAGCAGTTCAATTTTCTTCTATGCGAACGCGAGAAGGGGAGTGCGAACACGAAGAAGGTAAGGGGCGGTACTATGCGATCGCGAGCCAAGTATTGCGATCATGAAGAAGGAATTGTACCCCCCTTTGGAAATACACTTTGCGATCGCGAAAAAGAGGCTGCGCTCGCATAGAAGGATACTAGATTCCAGCAGTTCAGCAATTCAACAAGTTTCAAAAATGATCCATTGAGTATCCGAAACACACCTGAGACCCTTGGGACCTCAACCAAAAGAACCAACAACACCCAATATCTCATTCAAACTTGTACCAACCCTTAAACAACCTAAAACAACATCGGAAACTCGATTAAATCAAGGATCTAAGCATAAGAACTCTAATTTTCCTCAAAATACGATTTCGATCAAAAACATAACCAAACCATGTCCGAATGACTTGACATTTTACACACACATCCCAAATGACATGACGAAACTACTGCAAATTCCAGAATTTCATTTCGACCTAGGATCAAAATCTCACTATCGGACCGGAAGCTTAAAAAATTCAAACTCTGGCATTTCAAGCCTAAATTAGCTACGGATCTTCAAAACACAATCTGAATACCCTCCCGGCCCTAAAATCACCCAACGGAGCTAACGGAACCATCAGATTTCTATTCCGAGGATGTCTTCATACTGTTTCAACTACTGTCAATTTTTCAACCCTTAAGCTCTCATTTAGGGACTAAGTGTCCCAAAACTCTCCGAAAACTAAAAACTAAAATCAGAAACATACTTTGTCTTCTATCATATGTTGATAGGGTATCATAGAGGTGTGATTCGTTCCTTCTAAAAAAATACTCAATCCTCTATGATACCAACCTAGTATATATCAGATATTGATAGGGTATCATAAATGGCAGATTCATTGTCACGATCCAAAATCAAACCTATCGTGATGGCGCCTATCATGAGAATAGGCAAGCCGACAACTCAAGTAGTTCAAACGCATTCAAGTTTAAAATAAGCTAAAAAGGGGTTTAAATAAAAATCTCAAAGAAGAACTGATAAAAACTGTCACAACTCAATATAGAAGTTTTCCAAAATCAGGGTGGCACCGAGTAGATGAGCATCTATACCAAGCACAAAGTCTGATACGCTGTCTAAGAAGCATAAACCGAATGAATAAAACTGAGGGATAGGGGAGGAGAGTCAAGGTCTGCTAACGCCAGAGCAGTTACCTCAAAAATCTCCGAATGACTGAATAAGTCTGAGAATCTGCACTCATTGTGACGACGCGGCCGGTCGTCTTAAGAATTAACGCCCCGATCTCCTATTACCTATTTTTTTCAAGTTTAGTTCTGCTATTTTATTTTGGTACTTGTAAAATTTTGGACCTTTAAACTGATAAATAAAAACTAAAACTGAAAAATATATTTAAAAAATATTTTTTTTG
>MU750844.1:0-11859 GCA_026770625.1 Nicotiana glauca | reverse complement strand
GTGTGGGGTGGGGGGTTGGAGTGGGGGTAGGGGTGGGGTGGAGGGGTAGTAGGGTGGGTGGTAACAAAAAAATTAAAATTAAAAAAAAAAAGCCTTTTTGAAGGGTGGGTGGTTTAGTGAGGGTGGAGAATGTTGAGGAGTTTTGGAAAATGTTTTCTCTTCTCTTGATAAGAAAAATATTTTCCTTCAATTGGAGGAAAATGAGATGATAAAGAAAATATTTTCCAAAACATTTAAGCCAACCAAACATGGAAAAATTGAAAACCTTCGTACCAAACACACCCATAGTATTGTCTAATTTTCTTATAGTTATCATTTGGCAGTGTGATACTGTGAGTCGTCATATGGTTAATTCATCTTAGGCCGATAACTCAAATTTGGTCAAATAAACATATATATGGATTTCAGTTCTTTATCATACTACCATGACCATGTATAATATGAACATGTAATAGTCTAAAAGTGCACTCTTGCCATATCCGTTCATTTTCTATAATCATTATTATTTTATATTTCAGCTATGGAACAATCTAATGAAAATTCAAGAGCGAGTTGGAAAAATATGGATGTAGTAAAAACCTTTTTAGAAAGTTGTATTCAAGAAATATCCTTAAATGGAAGACTTGGAAGTAGTTTAAAGGTAAATTCATGAAATAAAGTTAAACTAGTTTTGGAGACTAGTCATGGCTTTAGTGTCACGCAAAAGCAGATGAAGAATTATTATGATTATCTAAAAGAAAAGTATCAAGCTTGGTTGCCAATAACCATAAAGACCGGCAATATTTATAACCCAGCAACCAATACCATTCTAATGTTTAATAGTGAGTGGGATGAGTACATAAAGGTTAGTTCAGTATCAATTAATTAATTTAACTTTTCCTTTTTTTTCTATAAAGAAAAAAGTTTGACGTGCATATTAAAAATCTCTTTATTTTAGGCTCATCCAAAAGCAAAGGCATTGAAGACTTCGTCTCAACCATTCCTAGATCTTTGTACAAAACTTTTTGAGGATTCTACAAGAACATAAATTTATGGTTGGAGTCTAAGCTGTACATATCCCCTCCCTGGTGTATCTTCAGTATCTACTACTATAGATGTAGATACACTTGATAGCGTCGAACATCTAGTTGGTAATAAGAATGATGGAGCTCCTATTGATTATCCATCTCAATCTTCAGTTCCAATTGAAAAGAAATCTTTGGGAAAGAAAAAAAATCTGCATCGTCTCAATTGAACATTGAAGAGAAGATGAGTATTGCATTAGAGTTATTGGTTAAAAAAAATAGTGGGTCTGACGTTGAAGAGTGTATGGTAAAACTAGAAGAACTTAGATGGGAAGAACCATTATACAATGCAATTGTTAGTATACTTCACGAAGGTGACAGCTACATGAAAGCATGGATGAACATTACCGAGGTCGACAAATTAGAGAATTGGATTATGGCCATGGGAAAAAAATGGAGCTTATTTGATTTTTCTAATTAGCTAAATAATCAGACATTAATAATATGGAACCTTCTTTGTTTTTTCAACTATTATCGATGATGCTTTTTTAATTTTTTAATAAAATATTATGCTCGTGGAAAATTTTAATCTGTGATATACATATTTGAAATGTCTTATTTGAAGTATGTTTGATGTGCATGGTATTGTTTTACTAATTAATTTATTTTGGTCATATAACTTTTTATATTTTTCAAATACATAATGTGGTATGCTTATTATTGTGTATTAGCCATTCTCTTTGTTACAACAGTTTAGACATGGACATTGAGGATCAAGTATTATCGTTGATGAGCTTGTATTGGTGTAAAAATCATTTTTAAACTCAAGAGTATCCAAAAAAATATTGATTTAACATCATCTTTATCTGGTAAAAAGTACATACAAGACTTGTTGTCCGGCTCTAATTAACAGTGTTTAGAATTGATGCGCATGTATGTCAGCATTTTATACATAAAGGATGACTCATAAATAGCAAACATATGTTCATCGAAGAAAAGATAACAATATTAATGACCATTATAGGTCCTAATGAGCGTTTTGTGGTTATGAAGAGAAGATTTCAACATTCTTCGCAAACGGTTCAAAAATATTTTCATGAGATTCTTGAAGTAATGATGTTATTTGCAAAAGAGATGATATCATCTACAACATCTGATTCAAATCCACAAATGCCTGGTGCTCATAAAAAGTTACGAAATTTTTTTAACGTAGTATGTTCTATAAAATTATTCTATAACTTCGTAAGAAAAAATTCATAACTGTTAACATAAAATTATTATTTTTATTTGCAGGGAGCAATATGTGCACTCGATGGGACATTAGTACATGCAGTTATTCCAGCTAATCAACAAATTACTTACAGAGGAAGAGGAAAAGGAAAATGTTATCAGAATGTTTTAGCTAAATGTGATTTTAACATGGTCTTCACTTACGTTTATGCTGGATGGGAAGGGGTAGAACATGATGCATGTGTTCTAACAGAGATCGCATCTAATCCAGATAATGGCTTTCCATTTTCTCCTTATAGTAAGTGATACAACTTATTAAACTATTCTAAAATAATAAGTTAGGTATTTATTATTTGCATTAAACCTTTTCTTTTGATGAAAAATAAGTACTATTTATGTGATGCGGCATATCCTAATACTCGAGGATTTCCAGCATCATATCGTAATATTCCATATGTAATGATCCGATTGGTTATTTTTGGAATTTACGCTCCGATCCCCTATAAACTGCTTTTCCCAATTTAATTTATGCCATTCTGATTTGCCGGGATGTTCGGTTTTGCGTTTCGGAGAGTTTGGGGACACTTGGTCCCTAAAAGAGAGTTTAAGTGTTGGAAATTTGATCGTAGTTGGAATAGTGTGAAGACATACTTGGAATGAAAATACGATAGTTTCGTTAGCTCCGTTAGGTGATTTCGGGTTTAGGGGCGTGGTCGGCTTTTATTTTGGAGGTCCATAGCTAATTTAGGCTTGAAATGCCGAAAGGTCAAATTTTGAAGCTTCCGGTTCGATAGTGAGATTGTGATCTGAGGGTCGAAATGGAATTCTGAGAGTTGCAGTAGTTCCGTTATGTCATTTGGGACATGTGTGCAAAATTTCAGATCATTTAGACGAGGTTTGATAGACTTTTTGATCGAAAGGGTATTTTGAGAAATTTGGAGTTCTTAGGCTTGAATCCATGGTTAATTCGAGGTTTTGATGTTGTTTTAGGTGTTTTAAGGATTGGTACAAGTTTGGACAATGGTATTAGACTTGTTGGTGCCTTTGGTTGAGGTCCCGGGGGCCTCGGTATGAATTCGAATGGTTGACGGAAGGATTTTTGGAGTTAGAGTTGCAGCTTCAGCTGCTGGTTCTGTCATAAACGCCCCTGCGGTTTGGGTTCTGCAGGTGTGGCGCCGTAGAAGCTGTTAAATAGCCGCAAAAGCAAGTCTGGGCCAAGCTCTAGGTTTTCGCAAGTGCGGCTGGGTTTTCGCACATGTGGTGTCGCAGATATGGCTAAGAGACCGCAGATGCAGACCTAACCTGTTAAGTGACTTTTCGCACCTGCGATGCATTCTTCCGCAGGTGCGGGACCGCAGTTGCGCTCCTAGGACTGCAAATGTGGAAATTTTTGTGCAGAACAAAAATACTTGCCTTCGCAAAATTTAGTCATTTTCACCTCATTCCAAACGGGAAGAAGCTTTTGGAGCATTTTTCAAGAGGGATTTTCAGAGGAGTCCATTAGGGTAAGGTCTTTGGTCCCAAAACTCGTTATTATAGTGATTTTTATCATCCTAAGCATGAAAAATAAAGGAAAATCAGTTGTAATTCATGGGTTAGGGCTTGACTAATTAGAGGCCTTTGAGTGATGATTTGAGGAACCAATTGAGGTCTGATTTTGGTAATTTTGGTACGATTGAACTCATGAAAGTGTGAGGATTTAGGAAATATAAATTTTACCTGATTCTGAGACGGGGGCATGAGGGGCATTTTGGTTATTTTACCTAATTTCGTATCTTCGCTTAGAATATAATTATAGAATTAGTTATTTGAAGTGTTATTTACATTATGAAATTGAATTGAATATATTTGGGTCATTTGGAGTCGGATACTCGAGGCGAAGGTGTGGTTTCGGGTTGACTTGCACTTGTTCGAAATAAGTGGCTTGTCTAACCTTGTGTGGGGGACCTTTTCCCTAGGATTGATATTGTGATAATTGAAATGCCCCGGACGTGAGGTGACGAGCCTGTATTTCAGCTAATTGTTGAAAATCTGGTTTCTTTAAGTATTTCAATTGAGTTCCTTCTCCTGTTTCATTCTACTTGCGTATTTAGCCTGTTGTTGGTTTAGAAAAGTATGTTTAGTAGACTTAACTACCTATTTGCTCAAATTGTCTTAACTGCATTACGTGAAGCATGTTAGGATAGACTTATCTGTTTACTTAGTATGAAATTTAGCATTTATTGAGTATTCTTGTGTTGCTGCTGTGCATTTTTAATTTGGGACTATGGGATGACATCCCGGGAGATCCCTTGTAAGTACTTACGATCTAGATTGAGGTGCGGGATACCAAGAGATTCCTGACACGTATATTGTGGATACCAAGAGGTCATCGGGATACCAAGAGATCCGTAGTATATTTTTGAGAATACCAAGAGATCCTCGAGATACCAAGAGATCCCCGGTTATCATCCTTGCAATGAGTGGTAGTTCCTTGTGGTTTGCCTTTACCTCTGTTTTCCGTTAATGTACTTTTATTATCCTGTGTAGGCTATTACTATAGATTCTCAATTGCACTTCTTATCTTATCCTTTCACTTTAATATTTATTTAATATCAGTAGGTCCCTAACCTTCCTCGTCACTACCCAACTGAGGTTAGGCTTGAAACTTACTGAGTATCGTTGTGGTGTACTCATGCCCTTCCTGCGCATGTTTTTCATGTTCAAATCCAGGAACCTCTACTCAGGCTTACCATTCTTGAGGCGAGGCGATTCTACGGGACTTCGAGGTATATCTCCCGCGTCCGCAGACCGATGAGTCTCTTTCTATTCCTTCATCTAGTATTTAGCCCTTCTGTACTTTATGTTCTTGTTAGACATTCCGCAGATTAGAGCTATGTAGTGTTTCTCTTAGCTTATGGATCCGTGAGTTTCCGAGTTTTGGGATAATGTATCAGATTTTTAGAAGTTGTGTGTATATACTGAGCGACATCTAAATATTATTTCTTTCAGTTATTTCAGCCTTTGATTATTTATTCCACAAGATTAGTTTGTTTTCCACATTTGTTAGGCTTACCTAGTCGTAGAAACTAGGTGCCATCAAGATAGTTCACGGAGGGGAACTAGGTTCGTGACAAGTTGGTATCAGAGCTCTAGGTTCATAGGAGTCGTGGATCACAAGAGGGTTTATTAGAGTCTCGCTTATCAGTACGGAGATGTCTGTACTTAACTACAAGTGGCTATGTAACTGTTAGAAAAATTTCACTTCCTTTGAGTTCCTTGTCGTACGAGATTATTGATATCCCAATTCTGAACTTCTGTCTTTCTGTTCTCTCATAGATGGCGAGGACATGTGCTACTTGAGATGACCAGGCACCCGTGCCCCCTACTGGAGCCGTCATAGACTAGGGCCGACGTAGAGGTCGAGGAAGCGCTCGTGGTGCAGCTAGAGCACCCGCGCGAGCTGCCTCCGAGGTACCACCAACAGTACCAGCCGGAGTCCAGACACCTCATACGTCTGCCACTACCACTCCAGCACTCCAGGAAACTTTGGCACAATTTATTCATGTACACCACTTTGGCTTAGGCAGGGTTGCTTTCCCTTGCTGCAGCTATATCTAAGGCCGGGGGAGGAGTACAGACTCCCGCCGCCGCACTCTTGAGCAGCGAGTGCATGTTGAGTAGGTCCCAGAGATTATTCCTGCACCGCCTGCATTACAGTTCAGCGCGAGGACAGGGCAGCGACTTCAGAGGATGAGCAGCGGAGACTTGAGAGGTTCAAGAAATATGATCTTCCTGTATTCAATGGGTTAGCATCAGGGGATGCCTTGGGATTTCTGGAGGAGTGCTATCATATTATCCGTACTATGGGCATATCAGGATCAAGCGGGGTTTCCTTCACTACTTTCCAGCTTCGAGGAGCCGCCTATCAGTGTGGCGTGCATATGAGTTAGACAGTCTGGATGAGGTAGCTTCCCTGACCTGGGCTCAGTTTTCAGATATGTTCACGAGGGAGTATGTCCCCCAGATCCTTAGGGACGCCTGGCGCGTGGAGTTTGAGCATTTGCGCTAGGGTAGTATGACTGTCTCAGAGTATGCTATCTGTTACATTGACTTGGCTAGACATGCACCAGCTTTGGCTTCTACAGTTCACGAGAAGGTTCGCTGATTCATTGATGGGTTTATTCCTAGCATCAGATTTAGCATGGCTCGTGAGTTAGAAGTGGATATATCTTATCAGCAGGTGGTGAGCATTTCTAGGAGGATTGAGGGTATGCATTCTAGGGACAGAGAGGAGAGGGAGGAAACGAGGTCTCGAGAGTCGGGCCATTATTCTGGTGCCCGTGCCCCAGCTACAGGTCATCATGGTAGAGGTCACATGGGTCGCCCCGTTCATTCAGCTCTTCTAGCAGCCAATGGTATTCCAGCTCCACTTAGGCCTCAGGAGCCTTATTATTCACCTTCAGTCTCTAGTGCGCCTCCTGTACGAGGTGCTTCCAGTGGTCTGTCCAGCAGACCTGGCCCGAGCCAGTCACAGCCGCCATGTCCTCCCAAAGCTTGTTTTGAGTGTGGTAACACATGCCATATGGTGAGGGATTACCCTAGACTTGGGAGGGCTGCACCCCCACAGACCCCTCAGTCACAGCGCACCCTGCAAAGCTCTCAGGCTATGGTCCCAGCACCAGTTGCTACTCTACCGGCCCAGCCAACTAGAGGTGGAGGTAGGGGAGGTAGAGGTCACCCTTGAGGGGGAGGCCAGGCGAGATATTATGCTCTTCCAGCCCGTACTACGGCTGTCGCCTCCGATTCTGTCATCACAGGTACTATCTTGGTCTTTCACAGAGATACATCGGTTCTATTCGATCTAGGCTCCACTTATTCTTATGTATCTTCTTATTTTTCCCCACATTTGGGTGTACCTCGTGATTCTTTGAGTTCTGATGTTTTAAGCTTCAATACCACACAAGAGGGGGTGGGGGGTTTGTGTGGTACCCAATTTTTGCTTAAGTTTTTAATGGAAGGACCTGGTCCTTCTAAGTGTTCCAACTACTACTGTCTGCGAAATAATAAATACATAAAATAAAGGACACAAAGATTTATACGTGGAAAATACCTGGCTCAAAAAGTGAAAAACCCACAACCTACTACTCAGTAGGATTTTCCCAAACTTCCACTAAAATCACTGAGCCAAAATAGCATTTACAAAACTCTTTGTAAACATAAGGATTAACTTTATTCCCGTTGTAGCACACATCCTCAACTGTTTTGACAACTTCGAGTTAGCTATAACTTGAACACTCTAGGTACTAATACAATTTTACATCACCTACTATAATTGAACTAGAATAAAATATAGATACAATGTAACTGGTTCTTCTATCTCGTTCAAGTAGCTTCAGGAGTGCACCCTCAAATCATACATAAATTGCTTACAAAATTGCCTTGCTCTTTTGCTCTCAATTTAGTTTAACTTCTACGTATGTGCATTACCTGTAAAAGAGAACAACACTAACATTTAATAGGTTAGTAATCAGAGTTTGATTGGGACTCAATTGCTGCTCTTCTATTGTGGAAAAGTTCATAACGATCTCAAACTCTAACACTATCTTCATCCTAGATTGTGTTCCCTTCATATACAGAGACTTTCTTCCGTTATCTAATATGCAACCTTTTCGATTAGATCAAGAGATATTACTGCTTGTTCAGTAGGACTTATCTCCTTCACGTGCATCTCACATGCATAGATTGATCATGACTTTGCTTCAAAATATGGTCCTAGTCCATGATTGAGTTCTTTTGTCATTCTTCAAAACTTCACATGTTATTGGGCTAACAAATTCCCCAGTTTATGTTTCTACTCCTGTGGGAGATTCTCTTGTTGTGGACCGCATTTATCGGTCATGTTTGGCTATCTTGGTGGTTTTGAGACCAGAGCCGACTTATTATTGCTCAGCATGGTTGATTTTGATATTATCTTGGGCATGGACTGGTTATTTCCCCATTATGCTATTCTTGATTGTCACACTAAAACCGTAACACTGACCGTGCCAGGTATACCGCATATTGAGTGGAAGGGTGCTTTAGGTCACACTCCTAGTAGAGTTATTTCTTTCCATAAGGCTCAGCGTGTGGTTGAGAAAGGTTGTGATGCGTACTTAGCTTATGTGAGAGATGCCAGTATGGATACTTCTTCTGTTGATTCAGTCCTAGTAGTACTGGATTTCCCTGATGTGTTTCCAGCTGATCTTCCGGGCATGCCACCCGATGGAGACATTTATTTTGGCATTGATCTGTTGTTGGGCACTCAGCCCATTTCAATCCCTCCGTATTGTATGGCTCATCTTGAGTTGAAGGAGCAATTGCATAAATTACTTGATAAGGATTTCATGTGGCCCAATGTATCACCTTGGGGTGCTCTTGTGTTATTTATGAAGAAGAATAAGGATGTTTCTATGCGTATGTGTATTGATTACCGCCAATTGAATAAGGTGACAGTGAAGAACCTCCATCATTTGCCTCGTATTGATGACCTGTTCGACCAATTCCAAGGTTCTTTTATGTTTTCTAAGATTGACTTGCGTTCAATATATCATCAATTGAAGATTTGGGAGCTAGATATCCCGAAGACTGCCGTCAGGACTCAGTACAGTCATTACGAGTTCCTTGTTATGTTATTTGGGCTGACTAACGCCCCATCAACCTTCATGCATCTGATGCACAGTGTTTTTTGACCATATCTTGATTTGTTCATGATCGTTTTTATTGATGACATTCTGGTATATTCCCGGAGTCGGGGAAATCATGAGCAGCACCTGAGGATAGTGCTCCAGACCTTGAGAGAGAAGAAGTTGTATGTTAATTTCTCAAAATGTGAGTTTTGGCTAGATTCTGTGGCGTTCTTGGGTCATGTGGTCTTGAGAGAGGGTATTCAGGTAGATTCGAATAAAGTGGAGGTCGTGCAGAGTTGGCCCAGACCATCCTCAGCTACAAGGATCCGTAATTTTCTTGGCTTGGCAGGTTATTACCGTCGATTTGTTCAGGGGTTTTCATCTATTGCAGCACCTATGACCAGGCTGACCCGGAAGGGTGCTCCATTCCAGTGGACAGAAGAGTGCGAGGAGAGCTTTCATAAGCTCAAGACAACTCTGACTACAACCCCAATTTTGATATTGCCTACCGGTTCGGCGTCTTATATTGTTTACTATGATGTATCGAGAGTTGGCCTTGGAGTGGTATTGATACAGGACGGTAGGGTGATTGCCTATGCGTCCGGACATTTGAAGATACATGAGAAGAATTATCCTGTCCATGATCTTGAGTTAGCTGCCATTGTTCATGCCTTGAAGATCTGGCATCATTACTTGTACGGTGTGCCTTGTGAGATATATACTGATCACTGGAGTTTGCAGCATCTGTTCAAGCAGAAGGACCTTAATTTACGAAAGAGGAGATGGCTATAGTTGTTGAAGGATTATGATATCACTATCTTGTATAACCCAGGCAAGGCCAATATAGTGGTCGATTCTTTAAGTCACCAGGCAGAGAGTTTGGGGAGTTTGGCTTATTTACCAGTAGTAGAGAGGCTTATGGTGATGGATGTTCAGGCCCTAGCCAGCCAGTTTGTGAGATTGGATCTTTCGGAGCCTAGTCAGGTTCTAGCTTGTGCGGTTCCTCAGTCTTCCTTATTTGATCGTATCCGGGAGCGTCAGTTTGATGACTCTCATTTGCTTGTCCTCAAGGACAAAGTGTTGTATGGCGATGCCTGAGATATGAATATTGGGGATGACGGAGTATTGAGGATGGAGGGTCGAGTGTGTGTACCATATATTGATGGGCTTCGGGAGGTTATTCTAGAGGAGGCCCATAGTTCGCCGTATTGCATTCATCCGGGTGCCGCGAAGATGTATCAGGATTTGAGGCAGAACTACTAGTGGAGGCGGATGAAGAAGGATATAGTTGGGTTTGTAGCTCGGTGCCTTAATTTTCAGCAAGTGAAGTATGGGCACCAGATATCGGGTGGATTGCTTCAGCAGATAGAGATTTCGAAGTGGAAGTGGGAGCGGATCACTATGGAGTTCGTTTCTAGGCTCCCACAGACTTTGAAGAAGTTCGATGCCATTTGGGTTATTATGGATCGCTGACCAAGTCCCCACATTTCATCCTTATGTGTACTACTTATTCCTCGAAGCGGTTGGCAGAGATTTATATTCGGGAGATTTTCCGTCTGCGTGGTATTCCAGTTTCAATCATTTCAGACAGAGGTACTTAGTTTACATCGCGGTTCTGGAGAGCCGTACAACAAGATTTGGGTACTTGGGTGGAGTTGAGCACAGTATTTCACCCTCAGACGGGCAAACAGTCCGAGCACACTATTCAAATTCTTGAGGATATGCTCCGTGCGTGTGTGATTGAGTTTGGAGGTTCTTGGGTTCAGTTCTTGCCATTGGCAGAATTTTCCTACAACAACAACTATAAGTCTAGAATTCAGATGGCACCGTACGATTCCTTATATGGTAGGTGATGTAGATCTCCGGTGGGTTGGTTCGAGCCAGGTGAGGCTAGGTTATTGGGCACAGACTTGGTTCGGGGTGCTTTGGAGAGAGTCAAGGTGATTCAGGATATACTCCGTACAGCCCAGTGGAGACAGAAGAGTTATGCGGACCGGAAGGTTCGTGATGTTTCCTATATGGTTGGGGAGCAGGTTCTGCTTTGGGTTTCGCCTATGAAAGGCGTTATGAGATTTGGGAAGCAGGGGAAGTTGAGTCTGAGGTTTATTGACCCTTTTGAGATATTGAGGCATGTTGGGGAGGTTGCTTACGAGTTGCCTTACCTCTCAGCTTGGCAGGAGTTCATCCGGTATTTCATATTTCAATGCTCCGGAGGAATCACGGTGATCCGTCGCATGTGTTAGATTTAAGCTCAGTCCAGTCAGAAAAGGATCTATCTTATGTTGACGAGCCAGTTGCAATATTGGACAGGCAGGTTAGGAAGCTGAGGTCAAAGAACATTGCATCAGTGAAGGCTCAGTGGCGGGGTCAGCCGGTCGAGGAGGCGACCTGGGAGACAGAGCAGGATATACGCAGCCAGTACCCTCATCTTTTCACAACTTTAGGTATGTCTTTGTGCTCGTTCGGGGACTAACGAATGTTTAAATATAGGAGGATGTAACAACCCGACCGGTCGTTTTTGGAATTTACGCCCCGATCCCCTCTTAACTGCTTCCCCCAAGTTTATTTCTGCCATTTTGATTTGCCGAGATATTCGGTTTTGAGTTTCGAAGAGTTTTAGGACACTTAGTCCCAAAATGAGAGTTTAAGTGTTGGAAAATTATCTGTAGTCGAAAGAGTGAGAAGACGGCCCTGGAATGCAAATTTGATGGTTTCATTAGCTCCGTTAGGTAATTTAGGGTTTAGGGGCGCGGTCGGATTTTGTTTTGGAGTTCCGTAGCTAATTAATGCTTGAAATGCCGAAAGGTCGAATTTTGAAGTTTCCGGTTCGATAGTAAAATTTTGATCCGAGAGTCGGAATGGAATTCCGAGAGTTGCAGTAGTTCCATTATGTCATTTGGGATGTGTGTGCAAAATTTTAGGTCATTCGGACGAGGTTTGATAGACTTTTTGATCGAAAGCATATTTTGAGAAATTTG
>MU750842.1:99023-114559 GCA_026770625.1 Nicotiana glauca | reverse complement strand
AAAAATAAGAAAATTAGATGGATGATGAAGTTAGTTTGGATTAAACCAACAGTCGCCTAAGGAACATACGCCAGCTTCAATGAGAAGGTGGATGTCGATCTAGGCTTTACACGGTATGTGGAGAAGACCAATTTAGGCTAGCCGTTATAATTTGTTTGGGGCTATAAATTGTATGGATTAATTCATGGCTAGCTAGTGATAATAGTTTCTACCGGCCGGCTACAAATGAAATTTACTCTTTTTAATTTATTGCAACGATTCCTTCCTTACATGGAGGGATCTTTTCTACCATTAAAACCTAGTAAAAATAATATTTTTTCGTATAAAATCTACTACTTTATCTCTATTATACAACATTTTTTTTTAACTTATACATCTTGTATATTATGAAAATTTATATAGCACAGGAAATGTAAGATTATATATGTGGTATATTATAAATCATGCACGCTTATTCACTTACTTATGGTGTAATTTACCATAAAACATGTATAATAAATAATTTTAGGGATATCTTTATGTATCATTAACAATAACGTATAATCTTCGAATAAATTAGGTATATTATTTGTAATACTCTATATATTGACTTATTATGGGCTTCATGTATATTTATTTATATGAGTAGGATAAATAATACTACTTATATATTTATTTGTAAATTATATATTATGAACAAGATACTACGAAGAGAGAGTGCATCTGATTTCTTTTAACGACGAGAGAGAATGTGAAGTTGCACAGTTCCCGTGATTTGTGCCTTTTGCCATAGTAATTAATTATTTGGTTATTTTTAAAATATGCTCTAAGTGTAAAAAAATCTTCCCTTTATGTAATAAATAAAGATTGCTAACATTTTCTTAAATATTTTTTAAAAAGTGACATGCCATGTATATTTCTCCTTTATTTTCATGTTTGATAAACATAAACACTAAGTGGGCCTTTGGCCATAAGTTTTGGCCAACATTTCACGATATCGCCAGTTTTCGGACTGGTCAATCAAAAATAGTCAGCGTTTACCAAGTCAATAAAAAATAGCCACCGTTTTGTTACAATAGAAACCGGACTAGCATAATATACTGGAGTTCGGTGTACTTGTGTATGAACTCCAGCATATTATGCAGGACCGGTATACTTTGTTGGCTCCATTATATTATACTGGAGACTGGAGCATTGGTGCTCCAAACTCCAGTATATTATATTGGACCATTATACTTGCTGGAACTCCAGTATATTATGCTGGAGTTCTAGTGTATTTATGCTGGAACTCCATCATATTATGCTGGAGTTCTAGTGTATTTATGCTGGAACTCCATCATATTATGCTGGAGTTCTAGCATATTGTCCTGGAACTCCAGTATAATATGCTGGAGTTCAAGTATACTTATACTGGAACTCCAGCATAATATACTGGAGTATTTTCCAGATTTTGAACATTGTTTTCGCTCAGGTTTATCTTTACATAAAAAAGTGGCTAAATTTCGATTACTTTTGAAATTGAGCTATTTTTGAACGACTAGTTGTAAATCTGACTATTTTTAAAAATATCCATAAGTTTTGGAAATTCATGTAGCGGGTGTGATATGTCCTGTACGGTTAACAATTGTTTAAAAATATTTTTCGTTATACTATTTGGCCATTTAAATCCCTACGTTATACTATTATACAAATCAATATTTTAAAAGGCGGGGGCGTGAGGCGATGCGTAAGCCCTAAGACATGGGGCGTAAGTCCCACGGATATTTAAATTTTACTGATTTCAAGAATTTTAAGATAGTATAAAATAAAAAAAATAATTATAAAATTACATTAAAATCATAAAATTATAATAAATAATCTATTTAAAATATTTATAAATTATAATTTAACTATGAATAATACGAAAAGTATATATCATAATATGCAAATTAGTTGCAACGTCGTTACAATTCAAACATCAAAAGTAATGTATTCGATACGAAATCTTATATGTATCACTTAAGGAGTAATGAATCTTGAAAGAATTTCAATATTATAATTTGATATTTTTCTTAAAATACTCCTTTTATTTAATATGCTTTCTATTTGAAAGGGAATTTATATAAAAACATAATTCATATTTAAATGATTCTCTAGCATCATTTATTTTTAAGTTTCAACAAGTTAATAAAGTGACATATAATTTACCATACAATACCATGATAACTAATTATTTGTAAATACTTACTAGCTAATATTGAGCTATTAAATTAATAAGTATTGTATCTCGTAAACATAAAAAAAAAATTAGAAAAAAAATTATAAAAAAAATTATGGACTATTATATAGTAAAGACATAACAAAAGTTAATAAATAAATACCTTTTAAATGAAAGATTTATTTAAAATTAACTATCATAGCAGTCTTAGTGGATAACGTGCAATAATTTTTATTTTAATTATGACATAAAATACTCTTAACTTAATGATTTATGATTAAGAAAAAAGTAATTTTTTGAATAGTCAACGATTTATTAAGCAAATTTGAGAACTTACAAGGTTAGTTACATAGAATTGCATAAAGTTCTATTAGGCGAGCCCGGTACGTTGGGCGTTGGTCGTTGGGCGTAAACCCCGATGGCCGGGGCGTAAGTCTCACGGAACTAAGCCCCAGACATAAGCCCAGGGGCGTTTTACGAGTGCTGCCCGGGGGCGAGCCCCGGGTGAGTCCCAAATTTGCCTTTTAAAGCAGAGATACAAATAAATTCCTAACTTTAATAGAGTGCCACGAGGTAGCTTAGGAATAAAAGGACCAATCCTATGTTTTAATAGCCAGGTCCAATTAAAACCTACCCCTATTTTTTTGCTCATTACCCGACCCATATGCATCAAATTTAGTCCACAGTTCACAATAAATTAGCCTAATACCGCCATTTTCATCTTCTTCACCGTTAAGCTCCATGTTTCACCACTTGATCAATTCAACAATCAAGAAAAGGAAGTAATTTCATGCTTTAGAACATCTTTATTTTTCTTGTTTTCAAAGAAAAAGAAATTTCTTTAATTTATTTCCCACTCCAACCAACATGGAAACATAATATCTCATGGTTAGAAATTAGGTTTGTGAGATTCCACATTTTTTTAATCAAGGTTCTCGAAAGATACCATAAAAAGAAGAATGAAAGATCAGATAGCATAACTACTCCATTCTTCACAAAATTTCGGGTATAATTGTTAAAAAAAATTTGAAAACCCATTTGCTTTGGAAATTAGGGGTTGGTTTTACGGAGATGTTCTTTTGAACCTTTTTTAAGAGAAAAAAAATCCAAAGTTGAGCAAATGAGTCGGATAATGCATGGGTAAAATATTCGGGGTTAGTTTTAATTTGATCCTACTATTAAAATAGAGGGTGGGTCCTTTTGTTCCTGAGCTGCCACATGGCACTCCGTTAAAATCAGGAGTATATTTGTGTGATAGTATAACGGCAGGGACTTAAACGACCAAATAATACAACGAAGGACAATTTCAAACCATTGTTAGTAGAAGAGGGACATATCAGATCCTTTACCGTTCTTTTTTTCCAGAAAGAAATATTCAAATACCTATATGCTTTTTATAGAACTAATCTCGTTTTTGGGAGATTTTGAAAGACAAAACTTCAAAATTCAAATATAGCTTACGATTTTTTTTGGGCCAAATCAGGATAATTTGAGACTTTTTAGGTGGAAAAAAAAAAGGATTTTTAATATATCAAAACTTGCTCCAAAATTGATATCCAAACACATTTTTAATTATAAATCAAAATTTAGCCAAATCAGCTTTTTTAAAATATATTTGGAATCTATGTCCAAACATGTCCTAAAATTGTTTTTAAGTACTCCTTCCCTTTCAATTTATGTGAACCTATTTCACCTGACACAAAATTTAAAAAAAATGGAGACTTATTGAATTTGTGAGTCCAGAGTATTTGTGTGGTTATAAAAACTTCTCATTAAGAGTAGAATTGAAAGTTTAAGCTAAATTATTTTCAAATTTAGAAAGGAATCATATTTTTTTTTGTAACGGAGCAAAAATAAAATAGTTTCATGTGACGAAGCTATAATTGTTTAAGCCAAAATAAATATAAATAAAATGAGAATATAAATGGGAGTGAGCACGTGCGAAGAACTCAACGGGAGAGCCTCTGCCAATTTCAACCGTTGGAAGCCTACCCTTCCCGCTGATCCATCCATAGCACAACAAACCATGTACCTTTAGCAGTAGTTATTGTACCTCGATGGATCTCCTCCGGTGCTCCGCCGTCCGTTTGCCTAATGCTCGTCTCCGACGTTCGCCACTTCGCCCATGCTTCGCCGCCTTGAGGTTCCTCATAGCTGATTCCTCTCTCGCGCTGCGCTCTGCTGCTTCACTTGTCTTAACCGATCCTAAATGGGTACAGTTTCTGCCTTTTGCAGGTCGAGTTTGAGCCTCCCATTCCCTGAGCAGAAAGCAAAATACTATAGAGAGCTGGAAGCTGCCGTTGATGTTGTCGAGCGAGCTTGCCGTCTTTGCATTGATGTAAAATTTCTTTTTATTTAGCCATAGTCACATATTTTGATAGTTTAGTATCGAAAGTTGGTTATAGAACATTCATCAGTTGATTTTAACTAGCTTGGGACTAAGGCTTTTAGTTGTTTGGTTAACTGATTGAGTTAACTAATTATCTTGAGGTGCATTTGTTTAATTGGATTGAAATGCTGCTGCTAGTCAATTTTAGTTTGTTTTTAGCAAAACACTAGTTTCTCTTTCAAATGCGAGAATGTTTCGTGCTAATGTTATTGTAATTGCATTTGAACACCTATGTAGAATGTTATTTGTGGCTTGAATTATTTCCTTGTATTCTTAGGTAACCCATAGTCCCTATAGGTTTAGAAAAACCCATTGTCCTAATAGATTTGGGAAAGGAAACCCTCAGGGTTGGCATGGTGGCAATTGACTTGAGCCTTGGGGTATGCTCCCTTTCAAGGTCTCAAGTTCGAAACCCACTGGGTGCAAATAATTTCTGAGGGCCATCAGACTGGGTAAAACCTGAATTAACCGTGGTGCACTTTCGGGAAACTCCTTATCGAGGGCCTATGCACCCCCGGGATTAGTCGGGGTTCATAGAGACTCGGACACCAGGTGCAAATAAAAAAAAAATAGACTTGGGAAAGGAAAACCTTTTTCATATATGTTTGGGACCTTTTGGGATCTATATATGGAGGTTGTAGTTGGGGATTCTAGAGATTGTATTGTGCTTTTCTTCTCATTCATAGTGGAAAACTCTATCTGCTTTTGCCCCGAGGATTAGGCTTAGCCGAACCTCGTTAAATCCTTGTGTTGATTTTTCTTCTCTATTTGCTTTGCGTGTGATTGTGTGCTAGTTAACCCACGATATTCCGCAATAATTGGTATCAGAGCAAGGTTCGGGTTTCTACACATAATCTAGGGTTAAGATGTCTTCATCATCTTCAACAAAGTACGAAGTAGAGAAATTTGACGGAGGTTCTAGTTTCAGTCTATGGAAGATTAGGATGAAATCGTCCCTGGTGTTACAAGGATTATGGAAAGCAATTGATGAGGATTTTCCTGAAGATATGAAAGGGACAAAGAAGGAAGACCTGAAGAGAGGGCTTTGAATGCGATCTTCATGAGCGTTACAGATAGCATTCTTGGGGAAATTGCTGAACAAAACTTCTGCAGCAACGGCATGAAAGATTTGTATTCTAAGAAATCACTGACAAATCGTCTCTACCTGAAAAAGAGGTTATACAATCTCCGTATGAACGAAGGTACACCTGTTAAAACTCACCTTGATGAGTTTAATTCAATTATAATGGATCAGAAGAATGTGGATATCAAAATTGAGAGTGAGGGTCAGGCCTTGATTGTGTTATGTTCTTTACCACAGTCTTATGATACTTTTGCCGATATACTGCTAATGGGAAAGACAACATTTCACTAGAAGATGTTAGTAATGCACTAAAATCTAAAGAATTGAAAAAGAGCTTTCCAGACAGCATAGTTGAGGGCGGGGGTCTTGTGATTAGACGAAGAACACAACAAAAGGACTTTAACGGGAAAAAGTCAACCGCAAGATCAAAGTTTAGAGCAAGGAAGCAATATTGTCCTAAGCTGAAGGAGAAAAGAGAGAAGCACGTAATTCGGCAAATATTGTTGACACTGGCAATAATTTTGATGATAGTGACTATGTAGTGCGGGAAGTCTGTGTTGTGAGTTCTAGTCATGGGCAAAATTCTTGGGTTCTTGATTCTGGTGCTACTTTCCACATGTGTCCACACAAGAATTGGTTTGCAACGTACAAACAAATGAGTGGGACTGTCTATATGGGAGATGATAAGCCATTACCAGTAGAGGGGGTTGGTAACATCAAATTGAGAATGTTCGACAGAATTATCAGAAACATTGAGTGTTGGCATGTTCCTTAGATAAAGAGAAATTTGATTTCTCTTTCGAATTTGGATGATCAAGGGTATAAATTTCACTCCGAGAATGGAATACTTAAAGTGTGTAAAGGCTCAGTGGTACTAATGAAGGATAAACTACATTCTAAATTGTATCATCTTCGGGCCTGTGTAGTTGAAGGGGAAGCTGCTGAAGCTTCTGGGAAAAGTGATCTGAATCAGTCTCAGTTGTGGCACTTGCGACTTTGCCATATGAGTGATAATGGATTGTCTTTGTTGAGTAAGCAGAATTTGCTGAATGGGTACAAAAATCAAGTTTTGAATTTTTTTGAGTATTGTGTGTTTGGTAAACAGACAAGGGTAAAGTTCATCAAGAAGGCCGAGTACAAGACTAGAGACAAGTTTATATTATATACACTCTCACTTGCGGGGTCCAAACAGAGTTCCCTCCAAGAGTGGTGCCAGGTATTTTATGACTTTGATTGATGATTACTCAAGGATGGTGTGAGTGTATTTTCTGAAAATAAAAGATGAGGCATTTTCGACATTTGTTAAATGGAGGATGATGGTTGCAGGGGCGGATCTATCTTAGTCCAAGTGGTGTCACGTGACACCGCTTAGTCGGAAATTTTTACTAAATAAGTATGTATAATAAAACTCCAACAGAAAGAATGAAGGTAAATCTAATAAAGTGACACCACTTAATAATAATAGGCGTGCAACATAGTTGGTCAGGCGCTTCATTCTTCTTGAATACATTGCGAGTTCCAGTATCCGTGGCTTCATCTTTGTTTTAAATTCTCTGTGCCTCATTTTTTAAATAAAAAAATATGGAGGTTTGAACCAGATCTCTTATCTTAAGCATTAAGACATCTAAACCAATAGATCAAGAGTTGCAATATAATCTATGTTCATTTTCTCTATCAACATTGAAATTGATTAATAACAATTTGCATAATCAAATTAATGATGAGTTTGTGTGATTACTTGGTATTTTATATATATATATATATATATATATATATATAGTATTATATATATATATATATTCAAAATAAGGTTATATTGAATAAGGTTATATTGAATATATTTTAAAAAATAAAAATTCATATAATATATTTGAGTTATGTTCTATAAAATAATTCGAATTATATCTTTTTAATATGATGCTATAATGAATTATTATTTGTTTACTGTTCAAAATTGTGACACCACTTATGATAAATCCTGTGTACGCCACTGGATGGTTGAGAGGCAGACGGAAAGAAAAGTTAAGTGTCTTCGAACTGACAATGGGTTGGAATTTTGCAATTCCGAGTTCGATAATTTCTGCAGCAGGGAGGGCATAGTGAGACACCGCACTTGTGTCGAAACACCACAACAAAATGGTGTTGCAGAATGTATGAATAGAACACTTTGTGATAGGGCACGAAGTATGCTTTCACACTCATGTGTTAGCAAAGATTTTGGGCTGAAGCTTGTTTGGTCAATAGATCTCCATCCACATCTATTGAGTTCAAAACTCCTTTTGAGGTATGGTCCGGTTCGCCTGCTGATTATTCAAATTTAAAGATATTTGGTTGTCCTGTTTATGCTCATGTGAGGGATGAAAAACTTGAGCTGAGGGAAAAGAAGTGCATGTTTCTAGGATATGCAATTGGAGTGAAAGGTTATAGGTTGTGGTGCACAGATCAAAAGACTACAGGGCTAATTATCAGTGGGGATGTAACATTCAATGAATCTGCCTCACTGGACAGTCAGAGGGAGAAGGCAATAGTAGAAACAGATTGTGGTATCAGTGACTGCATAGAGCTAGAAATTGAATCTCCACTAGCTCAACTAGTAGTTTTAAAGTAGAGGCAGTGTTTTGGAGAGCGCAAAGCGCAAAAAAGCGACAAGGGCTCGCCTCGCTTCAAAAGCGAAGCGCACGCTTTATTAAAGTGAAGCGCAATTCTTAAAAACCATAATTTAAAATTATAAATAATCAAAAACATCAATTTAAATACTTAAAAGTAGGTACTAGGTACCACCAAATCATCCACAAACCATAGGAAAAGCAAAATCAAAGCTACTAAATTACTAGAAGTCAATCAACATCTTATTCTTCTACTCTTCTTCTCCTTCAACAAGATTGTCAAAATCTTGAATTCCTCTATCACCTTCATATTGCTCGTCATCTTCTTCTTCCCCCTCCTCTTCATGATCACTTTTATCTTCATCAATTAGGGATAGAGATCGACTTGTAGTAGCCACACTTTTTCCCTTCCTAATAGAGCTTGAACTTAGAGTATATCTCCTAAAACCACAAGGATTCTCCCCAACTCCACTACCAACCGCAACATCACCCCAAGTGAAATCGGAGTCGCCTTCAAATACTTCTTCATCTTCACAATTTTCGGGGACTCCGGTTAGCCACTCATTAGCCTCATCAATATTGTCCAAAAGAATTGGATCAATTATATTGCGGTGGTTGTAGCGACTCCTCAATGCTCTATTGTATTTTATAAAAACTAGATTATGGAGGCGCTTCAAGGTTAGTCGATTCCTTTTCTTTGTATGAATCTGTAAAAATGATGTGTCAACTAATTAGTAGGAGTTTGGACAATTGAGATATAATTTACTTTATCTCAAAACACGAAATAATTTTTTTTATTTCTCAATTCTCACGTGTTCAAAAACACTCCAGTTCCTTTCACATCCGGATGAGCTACAAGTTAAGCTTAAAACTTTGATGGCGAAAGTCTGTAACTCCGGAGTCTCTGCACCATATTGGTCCCACCATTCAACTATAAAAGTCAAAAAAAATATTCAAGAGTTAATAAGTATAAAAAATACATCGAAGTTAGAGTTATAAAATATAGAAACACTTGGTCACGTGGCGACTTCTTCGTTCTTTGTTTAATAGCAAGTCGAAGCTTAAAAAGTCCTTCAGCTGCCTTGTAAGTAGCAAGCTGATCTACTATCTTCTCTTGCAAGTCTTCATCTGGGTTCAACTTGATAACAACCTGATGGAATCCTGTCCACACTTCTTTAGCCAATGAATTCTTCTCATACTGCTCATAAAAGAGTGAGGGGTTCAGAATAAGTCCAGCTGCATGCAAAGGTCTATGAAGGTTCTCGTCCCATCTTGCATCAATGATCTGAAAGACCTTTGCATATTTCTGCTCATCAATGAATGATGCTTGAATAGTCTCCTTGGCCCTATCCATAGCTTCATAGAGGTAGCCCATTGATGGTTTTTGCTCCCCATCCACCAAACGGAGTACTTTAACCAAAGGGCCACCAATTTTAAGAGCATGAAGGACATTATTCCAGTAAGAACAAGAAAGAATAATGCGTGCAACCTCTTTCCCTGCACTTTCCTTTGCAAATTTACTCTTGCTCCAATCCTCTGAAGTGACCATCTTTCTCAAATTGTCTTTTTGACAGTGGAGACTACGCAAAGTCAAGAAAGCAGTGGCGAACCTTGTCTTGACCGGTTTCACCAAACTTTTTTGCATGGTGAATCTTCTCATCATATTCATTAACAATGGCCGCTGAGAAATATAAGATTATAACCTAACGCCCTGGCCAAAAACTGTAGAGAAAGGTCTTTCCTTGAAAATGTCCCCGAACATCAAGTTGATAAAATGAGTCGCACATGGAGTCCAATAGACATTCTTGTACGCTCCTTCAATCATGCCACCTGCTTTCACATTTTCACTTGCATTATCAGTGACCACTTGAACAACTTTGCTTGGACCAATCTTTTCGATGGTGTTCTGAAACAAGGTGAACATTTTGATGTGATCGGTGGATGAGTCGCTAGCATCAATGGACTCAAGAAACAAACTTCCCCGGGGAGAATTCACCAACACATTAATAATCATTTTTCCCGTTCTTGCCGTCCACTTATCCATCATAATGGAGCAGCCGTACTTGTTCCACACAACTTTATGCTCCTCAACAATTTTATTAGTCTCCTCCACTTCCTTGGTTAGATAAGGACCTCTTATTTCATGGTAAGTGGGAGGCTTCATTCCAGGTCCGTATTGACCAACGGCCTCAATAAAGTCTCCAAAAGTGTCATAGTTGACACAATTGAAGGGGAGCCCAGCATCATAGACCCACCGTGCAAAAGCTCTAACTGCACGATCCCTCAAAATGTCTCTAGCAATTTTTTGTACATCTTTTCCACCGCCCTTTGCTCCCTGCTTCTTTGAGAAGTAGCAATCCATAGGACCTTTAAGTGATAATTCTTCAATATCGTCGTCGTCATCATCATCATCATCAAGATTGGTCACCATTGGTTGATGAACCATTTGATTTTTTAGCTCCTTCTTCTTCTCAACAAAATTCTTTATTTCTTCCCTCACCTGCGGTGGACATTTCGGACAACTTGTGACGTTTCTATCGCCACCAATTAGATGGTATTTAAAGCGATAAATTTCACCCATTGTAATCTTGTTGCAAAAGATGCATAAAACATTTGTATTCTTCTCATTAACTCTCTCGGCCTATCGCCAAGCCGGGTCTTTCTCTTTCGAATTTTGAGACATTTTAATATCCCTATTAAGATATAAGCAAAAACATAATCAATAAACTGAAATATAATAACAATTTAATTTTATATGCTGAAAATAAAAAAATAAATATATGCTGAAAATATAATGATAATTTTATATGCTGAAATAAAATAATAAATGAAATACAATAATTAAATATATATATATATATATGATTATATGCTGAAAATATACAATCATATTGTCGAAACAGAAACAGAAACGAAAAGGAAATTTTTTTTTTTTGTTCCTTCCCCTGTTCTGACTGTATAAAGTCGAAACAGAGAGAGAAAGAAAGAAGAAGAAGAAAAATGAAGAAGAAGAAGAAGAAGAAGAAGAGTGGTCGACTGGTCTGAAGAAGAAAGCAGAAGAAAGAAAAACAAAAAAACGAGAAGAAAGGAGAAGAAAATACCTGGGTTGGTCTTCGAGGTTGACTAGTCGAGCAACTGAAGAAGAAGAAGATGATGGAACCCTAGCTTTTTCTTGTTGACTGAAGAAGAAGATGAGCGACTGTTCACTGTCGAGCCTCTGATTTTGGTCTAATAGGGTATTTTGTCAATTTAGGGTCTGTTTTGTCTCAGACCCAGATTTATTTTTTTTTTAAAAAGGCCCCTGCGCTTTTTTCAATTAAGCGATCGCGTCATCGCTTTCGTCGCTTCGTCGCTTCATCGATTTTTTCAAGGAAGCGTGCGCTTCTGCAAATCGAGTCGCTTCAAGGAGCTGGAAGCGACGCAGCATCGCCTCGCCTCGCTTCGCGCTTTAAGCGACGAAGCGCTCGCTTCTTTAAACACTGAGTAGAGGAAGTAGAGGAGGTGCAAAATACTGATCAAGACGATAATGTTGATGCACCTGCGCAACAACCCTATAGCATTGCAACAGGCAGAGAGAAGAGAATGATCAACCGACCGCAAAGGTTTGCAAACGTAGTTGATGGGAATCTTCATGGATATACGAATCCTATGGGATTTACTTTGGTAGTTACAGAGACCGTTGATGCGTTTGAGTGTTATAGCTATCCAGAAGCTATTTCGAGTCTAGAACCAAATCGACGGATTAGTGCTATGACTGAAAAGATTAAGTCTCTTAACAAGTTTAGGCATTGCCTAGACTTGATTGGTGTGTGCAGTACTCAATAGAGCCCTTGCGAGGGCTGAGGGCAAGGTAGAGTGACGTTGTTCCTGTTGATGAAGAGAATTCAAGCCAAGGGGAAGATTTGTTATTTGTGGCTTGAATTATTTCCTTGTATTTTTAGGAAACCCATAATCCCTATAGGTTTAGGATAACCCATTGTCCTAATAGATTTGGGAAGGAAAACCTATAGTCCTTGTCAAATTGGGAAACTTTTCTCGTATATGTTTGGGACATTTTAGGGTCTATATATAGGGGTTATAGTTGGGGATTCTCTCTCTGCTTTTGCCCCGAGGATTAGGCTTAGCCGAACCTTGTTAAATCTTTGTGTTGATATTTCTTCTCTATTTGCTTTGTGTGTGATTGTGTGCTAGTTAACCCACGATATTCCGCAACATAGAAAGACTGTTAATGCTTATTGCACCTGAAATTATGAACTTCCTCTATGCTATTCTACAATATTTAAGTTTTGATCTAGTACTTGCAATTTCGGTACGTGACATATTTACTGTGTACTCAATGTAAAAGATTATAGATCTTGGAGACAAAAGTTTTTAGCTTTTCTCTAACGAGATAACATCAGTCATTTAGTTCTGGTGATATTTTATTGTATGCTTTTGAGCTCCAAAAATAGCTTAAATGAAAAAATGGGGGGGGTTAGTAGTCTGTCAAGTGATGTTATCATTTTATCAATTAGAAGCTCTGCTTTTTAATTTTTATGTTTGTAGGTGAAGAGCTCATTGTTCTCCAATGATGATAGGATTCTTGAGAAAAATGACCAAACCCCAGTCACTATTGCAGATTTCGGCGTGCAGGCTTTGGTTAGCTTGGGTAATTCAATTTGCTTTTCTTGAAACCTTCTTCAGTTTTTCCTTGATTATTGAATTGAAAGTGTTGCAGTTTCCAACAATACTTATATAAAATTGGGAAGCGGAAAAGACACCAAGCATGTTGGAGGTGTCTTACCACATGCTTTTCCTCTATTAAGAATGTTCGTCCACCTATTACATGTTCTTCAAGTTGCTTTCTGCTTCATAGAGTAAATAAGGTTGTATGCTAGATTGATACTGTAATGGAACCTCCCTCTAATTGTTTAACGTTCTGCTATAACATCCAAAGCAACCTCCAATAATCTATTGAGGAAGACATGTACACTTTACTTTGAGCCAAAGCAATAAATACCCATGGCATGCATTTTTCTTGTTACATGAAAATGTACCTAATCAGCTATCAAATTGTTTAAGAATGATCAGACATGATGGACACTATCTTCTTTCCCTTCTGACTCTTTCTTTATTCTCTTGGAACAGAGCTGAATTGTTTCTCTTACTCTATCACATCCTCTTCTGATAGAGATGAACAGACTCTTCCCTTCCATTCCTTTGGTGGCTGAAGAGGATTCGTCATTCTTGCGGTCAACTAATCTGGTCGGATCAGTGGTTGATGTGGTTGTGGATAAAGCAACTCTCAGAGACAAAGTAACAGAAGATAGTGTCTTGAAAGCAATTGACAGAGGGGGAAAGGATGCCTGTACTTTTGGGCCAAAGCCAGCCACATACTGGGTAAGTTGAGATCGACTTTAGAGCAGTATTCACTAACTTTCACGGATAAAATCTTCATCTCTCTGAAACCTTCACATTAAGGGGGGAATTCCTTGGAAAGGGAACAACAGATTTTCTAATTCCACTTTGGGGGATGCACCTTTTCATTTTGTTTTTATGACATGTACATTTAGTTGGTGGTATCTTTTTAATATTTGAGAAGTCATTGAAAGGCAAATAGATATACTTTTGCTTCTATGACAAGGAAAAACAAGTATCACACTGTCCCAATAAACAACTATCATGCTGTCAAGAGGAAGGAAGCAGAAGATATACATGGCCTTTGATAGTCCCTATTTCGTGATATATACTGCCTCCTTTTAATTCTCAGATACCAGATAATGTCCTATATTTCCATGCACAAATGCCAACAGTTCTTTGCTAATATTCGTACACTATTAAGGGCTTATAGTTCAATTAATTTGATGTGGAAAGTGCTTTTTCTAGTCTGATGGTGTCTATACTCTGGATGATTTTTTTATGCTCAAGAAGAAGGCATCTTACCTTCCGTACTAATGAAATGTAACAGAACCTGAATTTGTGATTGCATTTTACTATCACGAGGTTGTGGACTATTTTGTAAAATTTCATGGACCTGGTACAGGTACTAGATCCCATTGATGGGACACGAGGGTTTGTTAAAGGTGTTGAAGCTCTCTATGTGGTATGTCCTTAATCTCTATTTTTCTCTTACTATTCTTTCTTTAGCGTCTTTAATATGTTCTTTTTACTTCCCAACCAACATAAAAACAAGGAGGAGAGGAATTTCAATGAAGAGAACAGCTTAACATGTGAGATTGTTTCCCATGGCAATGGCTAAAGGTAGCGGGTAATAGTCGTGTGGATTATCTCCAAATCAGTCTCTTCCTTTTGCCCATTGTGCTCATTGGCCATTATTTCTTGTCTTACTGAGGTTGAAAGACACGATTTTCTGAGTAAGCCACTTAGATCCAATGAACTTTCAAGGAATTAGCAGTATTGTTTAAATATTAACAGCTTTATGCATCTTCCTCAATCCCTCGTGGAGCACCAAAGTGCCTTCAGCTGTCAGTGGGTCAGGAAATCTGCTCTGTATACTTGTATAATCACTCCAACTGGTTTTGCTCTATAGTCAGTTAAGTTCAGATCTGTTGCAGCAGAAACCTTGATTTGGTCAAGCTTTCTTGAGGATGATAATATAATGATGAGAACTTGAGCTATGGCCTTTCCGTGCGAAATAGATGATATTGCTGGTGATAATATGGAAGCATCAGTAGAAAATACAATAATAACATGGATGGGAAAATTGATTTTAATCGTGTGGAACCTATGTATTATGAAGCGCAAATGTTAATTCAGATAGCAGCTGTTACAGTGATCCTCAAAGTTATGAGGTGGACAGATTTTCAAATTGGTCTTTGGTTGGCAATTTCACGTTAGTGATACAACATGCCCTTAATCTTGTAACCCTGCAAAATATGACGTGTGCAGAAAAAGAGAAGAATAGGTTAATCGATTTGGCATCTAATCTCTTGGGTCGATGATCCAGGGGGACGGAGAGATCGACGAGGACGTCACTCACCGTATAGGGGCGGGCTGGATGAAATGGAGGCTTGCATCGGGAGTCTTGTGTGACAAAAAAGTACCACAGCTACTCAAAGGTAAGTTTTATAGAGCTGTGTGTTAGCGGAAACGTAAAAGAAAGAACACAAGATTTAACGTGGTTCGGATCAAAATAATCCTACGTCCACTAGAGAACAATTGCCTTTCTATTATTTACAAAGGAAGGGGAGATTTCCCAATTACACTTAAGAGAATTTCTCTCTTAACTCTCTACTCACTACAATGTATTGTATTGTTTTTGGGATGGTTTCTACAAATGAA
>MU750842.1:81723-94483 GCA_026770625.1 Nicotiana glauca | reverse complement strand
AAGGGGAGATTTCCCAATTACACTTAAGAGAATTTCTCTCTTAACTCTCTACTCACTACAATGTATTGTATTGTTTTTGGGATAGTTTCTACAAATGAAAGAGTGCATCTATTTATAGAGGTAAGGACCTCCTCTTGATGTCATTGATGACATCAAACTACCTCCTCTTGATGCCATGGGTGACATCAAAGGAGGAAGCTTCCTCCTAGCATTCATGCCAACTCTTTCAACCAACTCTTCCAATTGGCATGCCATTGTTGACTAAACATAAACCAACATTTTCAGCATGCCATTGTTGACTAAACATAAACCAACATTTTCAGCATGCCATTGTTGACTAAACATAAACCAACATTTTCACTGTGGTTAGACCGACCATGTTGTATGGGACAGAGTGTTGGCCAGTTAAGAACTCCCATATCCAGAGGATGAAGGTAGCAGAGATGGGGATGCTGAGGTGGATGTGCGGGCACACTAGGATAGACAAGATTAGGAATGAGGATATCTGGAAGAAGGTGGGCGTGGCACCTGTGGATGACAAGATGCGGAAAGCGAGATGGTTCGGACATGTGCGGAGAAGAAGCCTTGATGCTCCGGTGAGGAGGTGTGAGCGGTTGGCCGTGGTGGGTACGAGGAGAGGTAGAGGGAGGCCTAAGAAGCACTGGGGAGAGGTGATCAGGTAGGACATGGCTCGACTGCAGATTTCTGAGGACATGGCCCTTGATAGGAAGGTTTCGAGGTCGAGCATTAGGGTTTGTAGGGTAGGGGGTAGTGGAGCTTTGCGTTCTTCATTCCGGGGTGAGGCGGGGTTGGAGTAGGATTGATCTTAGATAGCTTGCAGCTTATGTTGAATTCACACTGTCCTTGCCGTTTATCTTAGCATCGGGTCTTAGTTACTGGTTAATGTTATTGTATGTCATTTATCTTTTGGTTGTTATGCTTCTGTTACTATTATGGTTTCTACTGGAGTGACTAATGAATTGTCTTCTTCTCCTTTCCTTTTTTCTCTGAGCCGATGGTCTTTCGGAAACAACCTCTCTGTCCTATCGGGGTAGGGGTAAGGTCTGCGTACATATTACCCTCCCCAGACCCCACTCTATGTAATTTAACTGGGTAGTTGTTGTTGTTGTTGTAAAAAAATAAGAAGTGTCTTATGTTCTTATAATAGTGTGGTTCATCATGATATTGCCTTGATTGTTGTAGACACATAATAGGTGACTTTTCACTTGAGAGGGAAAAATCCTGAAAGATGCAGATTATTTACTAGTACTATCGTGTTCACTATAAGGTTTTGATGTATTATGCTTGTAGTTCATCTATTACCAGCAGCCTACTAATTTTCAATCAAATACTCTATAGGGTGGGTGCTATTAGTTCCATTACTTTCAGTAAGTTCTCTTCTACCCATCAAACTAGCAAGAATTCAGATCAATCCAAAAAGTACTGGGGAATGATGTTACACGGGGAAAACCTTTATTTTGGAATAACACTAGAAAGTGTGTTACTGTTAATCTTAAGTCTCATTCACATCAGACTTCTCCTTTTGGTATCCCCTCATCCTCTTTGATTTCATTCTGCTTTCTCTGATAGAGCGATGTTTCAGGTTGAGGTAATTAATGTTTCCAAAGATAAGAGGGGTTGCTCTAATGGTAAGCAACCTCCACTTCCAACCAAGAGGTTGTGAGTTCGAGTCTCCCCAAGAGCAAGGTGGGAAGTTCTTGGAGGGAAGGATGCCGGGGGTCTATTTGGAAACAGCCTCTCTACCCCAGGGTAGGGGTAAGGTCTGCGTACATACTACCCTTCCCAGACCCCACTAAGTGGGATTATACTGGGTTGTTGTTGTTATTTGTAATTAATGTTTCCAAACAAGAAGTCTTTGTAACTAAAGAGTCCTACATTATATACACGATTACATAACTTTCAATTATTGCATGTTCTTCTAGGATTTATTAGTTGCTTGAATTGAGATTATACCTCTTACTGTTTCTTCAACTTATTTGGCTAAGCTTTGTTGTCAGGTGGCTTTGGCTCTTGTGGTTGAAGGACAGATTGTCTTGGGAGTTCTGGGGTGCCCTAACTGGGATGAAGACTATTTTGTTAATCGTGCCACCGGGGTCGAAGAAACTGGAAGCAATATCTCCAGATCAGGGATGATCATGGTTTCTCATTTGGGTTGTGGAACATGGAAACAAAGGTTGTCAGACATGCTAACCATCAAGTTGCCTCAAAGTTGGACAAGATGCTATGTTGATGGGTGCCAAGTACTTAAGGAGGCACGTTTTTGTACTCCAGAAAGTCAAAAATGGGAATCTTTGCCTCTATCATCCTCATTTAATGCGAAAACAAACTCTGATAAAATAGGGAAAGGGGACATCCTTCTTGTGCCTGCATGCTGTGGAAGGTGACTTCTTCGTGTCAAAGATTATTGTTAAAACATTATGGGTGTGTTTGGTACGAAGGAAAATGTTTTCCACGGAAAATATTTTCCTAGAAATGTATTCGTTGAAAATGAGTGATTTTATCAATTATTTTTCCTTGTTTGGTTGTGGTGAGTGAAAACCTTTTTCTGGAAAATATTTTTTAGGAAAATAATTCTTTATGTTGCTACTCTCCTCACCCCCTTCCCCCAAGTCCCTATGTTTCCTGTGTTCTCCCCCCTCTCCCCCCTCCCCTCTTTTCCTAGAAAATGTTTTCATTGAAAATGAGTGATTTTATCACTTATTTTTCCTTGTTTGGTTGGTGAGTGAAAACCTTTTTCCGGAAAATATTTTCTAGTGTTTGGTTAGAGAGTAGAAAATATTTTTTAGAAAAATAATTTTTTATGCTACTCTCCTCACCCCTTTCCCCAAGTCCCTATGTTTCCTGTGCTACCCAACATTTTCACGAATCTATTTTCTTCAAGAATTTGATTATTCTTCTAAAAATTCACACAAACCTAAATGGAACTAATGTGTTGCTTTATTTTTTTACGCAAAAACAACGTTGAAATTTATGCTCTATAACAAAAAAAACTCTTGATTGGTTGAAAAAGAAAGTACTATTTCTATAAAATGAAAATGAAGTACTCATTTTGTTGAAATGAAAGAAAATAAATTTTCTACATCATGAAAAGAAAATACTCTTTTTGTTGAAAGAAAATATTTTTTCTACATCATGAAAAGAAAGTACTTTTTTTTGTTAAAATGAAAGAAAAAAACTTTTGTATATCGTGAAAAGAAAATACTCATTTGTTGCAATAAAAATAAAATACTCTATCTATAACATAAAAAGAAAGTACTATTAATAATATTTTTATTTAAGATGGGGATGGGGCGAGGTTGGGGTGGGTGGAGTTGGGAGTGCGGGGGTGGGTTGGTGGAGATGGGGAATGAGAGGAAGGTTGGAAAAGAGTTTTGGAAAATGTTTTCCCTTTTCTTGATAGGGATAACATTTTCCTCCAATTGGAGGAAAATGAGTTCATGAGGAAAATGTTTTTCAAAACATTTAAGCCAACCAAACATGGGAAAATTAGAAAAAAAATTCGGAAAATATTTTCCTTTCATACCAAACACACCCTATGTTAGCAAGAATTGTTGCTTAGTTGTGTCATGAGAAATTCTCACTTGCCTACAGTTGACATTTATGCAATGTTTTCAAACAGGATGGGCCTCCGATATCGTGGATGCATTTTGAATTAGGAGTTGACAATTAAATAAAAATTGTGATACTAAGCCTTGTAAGAAAACTGTGTTAGATAAATGTGGAGCTGAAGAAAATTAATATTAGTTGAATGATCCTTTTATAGCATGTTTGTTGAAAAACAGGTCACAAGCACACTTAAATAGGGCAACATGTGATAAAACTGCTTTTACATCTGACCGGCATATCCTTCACATGTTGGAAACATACTTGTGATTTCTGATTGGATTTATGCTGATATGATCTAAGCATAATATAAGACCTCTATTACTACAAATCTTATGCATACAAATACAGTGAATATCTTAACAGTGGTGCCTTTGTACAAGGAGTTGATGTTTGTTCATGATCATCAAATTGTCTGAAACACAGTTGGGAAGGGAAACATCTGGACGAATATTTTCCACCACCTCTGGGCCTATTTTTATCCTTTGATCTTAGTGTTTCTCTTTTTCAGGAACAAAAACAAAAAAAAAACTCTGTTTCAGTATTTCTTATTTGTGCCAGTAATGTTAAGCTTTCTTTCTCCACCAAAATTGCTAAAATTGTAGCTATTAGTGCTGGAGGCGCCTTTAGATACTTGTTTCTTTGTGTACAATGGTCCCTCATGTCATAAGCTCATGTATACGTAGAGTAATGTTCTGCGGGTGGCAGTCTACAGGCTTTTGACAATTTCTCACTGAACAGTGTGATATTTTGGTGTCTGCTTTTCTTCAAAGTCCGTACCTGAAATAATTTTAGCAGGACATTGGTTACATAAGTTGTCTTCAAGTTAGTTATATCGAATAGCATCTGATTCTTGTTAATTTTTGCAAAAGCTTATAATCCTCAGTTCCTTGACCTCTGTGACGACACGCTAATTCTGCTGTTGACATCCATCTGAAATGATCAATATTTGACGATTATACTGTCGTTAATCTGTTTGATTAGTCTTGTCAGAGCACCAGCGAACACCACCCACTCTCTTTTCTCTGAAGGAAACTTGTTTCTTAGCAATATTTTGGTATTAGGTGTATTTGGAATTTTGGATGGCTACTGAGTTACCATCATTTAATTTATTTTCAACAGAGGCTCATGAATCACATCCATTAGAGATTGAGGAACCCTATTTTACATTACCTCAGGACAGAATCACAATGGTCGTATTCTGTATGTTCTTCTATTGATGCTCTAAATTAGACTCCCTTATAGGATGAATAGTTGAATTGTAAATTCATTACATTTTCTTCTGACTCTCTTTTTAGGGATAAAAAGTAGTTACTTTCTCACATTTCTTTGATGGTTTTTTGCACATTCCTTAATGCAATTTCTTTCTGCTCTGCAGTTTGTGCAAATATATGATGGTGGCTTCTGGTAGAGCATCAGTTTTTCTTCTTCGTGCAACAACCAGAAAAGTTATGAAGGTGATTTTTTAATCTCACAGATTGTATGTAGATAACTGCAGTCAAGTGAGTTTATGCCTCATGTCACTAAAAATGTAGGCTTGGGACCCATAAGTGGAGCCACTTATAGATTGAGTGGGGTCAAATAACAGCAACCTCAAAGGCTCTGTGGTTAATCTATATGTTTTATGATGTGCATTCTGGGCTAGCACAATAAAATAAAATTGTATGTTTACTTTAGGTCCAATGTTAGTAGTCTTTTAGTGATTTGTAGGGTAGTAGGAAAAAAAATACTTCTGGTACTAGAGAAACTAATTTTCTGAATATTGGATTGAGACTGGTCATATGGAACAACATGGAAGCCGAGGATTCATATGGCCGACCCTGGCTAGCTTGGGTTGGTGTTGTAACAAGAGAGTTCGTTAGCGAAGTTGCATGGGTAATGCTATACGTTTAGAACACAAGGAAAATAGGATATTCCGTGCTTTCTTGAGATTACGAGAAAGACATACTTGTTTGGGTTATAGTCCCTTGTCTAACATTATTTGGAGAAACGAACCATTTGAGGTTCCCATTACAACTGCATAACAAGCAATTTATTTTCATTTATACTTTTTATTAGAAATACAGATGGATAAAAATGCATTTGCCCTGTCACATTCAACAACAATATACTGCAATTATTGGCGCAGAACAAATTTAAACGAAAATAACTTTATGGCCATTTGAAATTTTCGCATAAAGTTGTTTCTCTCTTCCTTTATTGGTTACTTTAAGTTTAATGGATTTACTCAACCATTATATTGATGCCACTAGATCACTGAATTGCCATATGCTTTCTTTTGGGCGTTCAACATTCTGATATGAACGTATGACTCCACTGTAGAAAATCTCTGGCTATGCCCCTGCTTGGGACCATGCTGTTGGAATCATATGTGTCCATGAAGCTGGGGGAAAGGTATGCATCTCTCTATTACTATTCCTTTCTGTGGTTGATGCATATCTCTGTTGGTATCCCTTTCTGCATATGCATTCGTCTTGTCGGCTGCTAATTTCCATTTCTAACCAGTTCTTGGGAGAAAAACAGAACAGCTGGTGTAATATTTGGTAAACCTACATAAATATACTAGGATGACAACTACCTTGTGCATATCTCAAGATGTAGGCGTCATCTCTTTTTCTTTTGGCTACTGTCTAATGCAGGTTCATGATCAAGATCTAATGGATATATTTGAAATTTAAGAAATGGTTGGGAGGTGAAATTTATCATACCATAAAGCATAATTCCTACAGTTTGCCTTAAAAGAAAACAGAGTTTGAAGAATAATTGAGTGGCATATATCCTTAATCCTTCATAGATGATTAATCCATCTCTGATAGACACAAAAGACATTTATTAAGTTAAAAAGAAGCATGAATTACAAGATATCTGTGAAAAAAAAGAAACGGTTTTCTTATTTCTGTATGATAGTATTAGGATTCTTCTTCTTAGATATGATAATAACTATGTGCTACCTGATACAAACTCTCTTTTGTTAATCAGAGGCAACAAATGCATGAAATACCATAGCTCTTCTATCATATTGATCCTTACATGACCCTCCATGCACTAGTATCTCTACTTCCCAATAGCGTGTACAACTTTCAGATATAGCCTGCTCGCAACCTTGTTTATTTGGCACAATAGGATGTAAAGCAAGGGAGAAATTTGTGCCCTTTGATTCTTTGCTTGATTCTTCTCCTTGTTAAGGCTTTAACTATATCCTTTGTCCTTCAACTTGAGGGAAAATGTGGGGACAATACATCAATTAACATGAATCCTGTTTTGCAGAATTCTTTATTTTGTTAAAATAAACGGGTCCGACTTGCTGTTTTCCTTGTTATTCAATGTGTGCAAAACCTTTTCAGGTGACTGACTGGGAAGGAAGTTCAATTGATTTTTCAGCAGATCAAATTGCGCGGAGAACTATATTTCCTTCTGGTGGTTTTCTTGTGACAAATCATAGCTTACATAACGAGATACTTGGATTGATCTCCTCCAAGTCACCAGTTATTTGATGGAATTCAGCATTCTTGTCATTCATAGCAGACATAGCGAGATGGTCTGACTAATCTCTTCCAATCCATCAAATTGATTGATTGCACTAGGCATTCTTGTGACAAATTATACCTAAGTATTAATAATTGTCAGTATATTAGCTTTGTTTATTGGCATACTTGCATTCTTTGGGCCTCAAGTGGCACTTCAACATAAAATCCTTCAACTAGTGAATCTTCATAAAGAATGATTCACTTATAGCACACTGATAGGTAACACTGCCGAAGTGCATTGTCATTCAGAAGCTGTTGCAACACAAGGAGTGTTACTCGTTTATTGTTTATATTCCTACAAGAAGGATTTCATCTAACTCCCATTATTGTTTATGGTTGTTCATGTTCCCACTAAAATGTGACGACGAAATATTCCTATGAATTTTCCGATGAGTTATGTTGTTATAGGTTACTGAAGTATTTTGTATATACTTGGCAAAGTTTATTATTTTGTATATACTTGGCAAAGTTTACTTCCCACTTCAGGAATATATACCAAAGAGTGGAAATTAACAGACTTAACGATCTTCCTGGATTGAATCTTGATGTTCCTCGTTGTGATCTATCTCTTTGTTTGAACTGCCAATAATATCTCTTTAACATTTACTAAATTGAGTTTTATTTGAGATATGATCTTCATGTTACACCCCATGTTTTCGTAGGTGAAAGTATGCCGTAATGTTATATTTCGCGGTTTCGTACATTAAAGTTTTGTCTTAAGTTAATTGACGTAGGCTCGGGAATGAGATTATTTTTAAGGTTATAAGTATTTATGCTATTTATAATAGGTGATTAGTAAGTGCCATGAAGGTTAGAGGGTAAACAAGTCAAAGAAAATGAGGTTAGTGAAGTAAAGGTCGCTAACTCACAGGCTCAGATTTTCCTCCGAAATTCATCTACTTCAGAAATTGAACAATTCTATTGCAGACTTACGGGCAAATCCCTTATACTTGGCATTTATACTATGATTAAAAAAAAAAATTATTTGCACTTTAACTGTGGCCAACTAGACCTTATGCTTGTGACAATATTAAATTTTTCGTGCTGTACGTATCTGAGACAAGACACTACTTGTGGTTCATGTTTCTTGCACTGAAAGCTCGCCCTGAATGAAAATGAATATTATGGATTACCAATCATTGAGTGTCATCAAACTATTGGCTCGTTTGGGTGAAAATCATACTTATCATTTTATATAGTATTATTTTGCTGATAGTCTCTTGAAATGTAATTCGTCCGATTCCAGAAATGTCAACCATTCTCTGAAGAACTCCACGTATACCCAATAAATAAAATGGTAAGAACAGGTAAAAGCACTTAGAGGGCCCTATTCGTTGGAAACATCTCGAGTTTTCATGAATGCCAGCTGTCCTTTAACAAAATTTTAATTAATTTAAAGTTCTGAATATACGAATATAGTATTATTCACCAATTATGTGCTCTGCATGGATTATGTGGTTAGTGAGTAAATTATTATGTATATGGCTCTTCTTATAATAGTGCTGGCACTCTAATTGGTACACCATACACATATATTGCTTAAATAATAAGCCTATATTTCTAAAATTAGGGACAAAAAGTGCTATCCACAAGCGATGTTTTTGTCTCGTATCTGAAAATAGCTGGAAAACCTACTACCAATTTCTTAAGTAATGTATGCACAAAAAAAAGTTTCAACAAGAGAAGCTTATAGTTAATACTCTATTATATTCAATTTTTTGTTGGAGAAATTGAATATTTCCCACAGAAAGAGAAAAAAACAACAACACATTTCCATTTCATAGTAAAATCGACCTAAAATGGATGTGTTTGCTGGTCAATTTTAGAGCGTAGATAAGATATATTTCTGAACACCGTGAACGAGCAAACACTAACTTTTGGACAGGTAGTTATCGATTCAAGTATTAATATCAAAATAGGTAAGTGTTTGTTAAATTAATTATTCGACCTACTCTATAATCTGGACAAGTAGTTACGGATTTGATTATGTGAGAGATTATGGCTTCCTTAATTAAGTACTACTAATTGTACTTATTTGCTAAATCAGCATTCTAGACTTAATTTTATAATCGGGAAATGCGTTCATGACACCAAAATCTGCGACATTAGCCTAAGATTGTGCCTATTCATATTGTAACGTGATTAATAAAGCATTAGTAGGTTATTAGGTTAAGTTTTCGTCAGTGTAAAGAATAAACCCCATTCTTCCGTATCAACTTGGTTAATCATATACATGATTGATCTGAACTACAAAGATATATGTGATCTTTGCACAAATAGCTGACCATTAGAAATTCATAAGGAAATTATTTAGAAGTATCCTTTAAAATACTGAAAAAAATTCGAACAAAATTACTCTTATACATGTCAAAACTTTTCTATTAGAAGGAGGTGGAATCATATCATACCATTGTACGAATGACTTGACAATCATTTCGAAGTTCTCATATTTTTTTATTTAATTTAACCGTTCCTATCTGAAATTTATTGACCTGACTAATCTGAATTCATGCCCGCGGATACAGTGCCTCCTACATAAAGTTTTCTATTCTCATGACTTGAACCCTAACCAATAACTCATGCATAATGTAGACACAAGATACAATTAGCAAGGGAGAGGAGGAGGGAGAAGGAGTAGGGGTGTACAGAGGAAACCGACAAACCGCATCAACCCGATAATCCGAGTCAAACCGAGAAAAAATATCCTACCATGGTTTGGTGTTGGAAGAAAAAACCCGACCATAATTGGTTTGGTTTGGTTTTAACTAAAGAAAGTCAAACCGAAACCAAACCAACCCGACATTATATATATAGAAATTTTAGATATATTTAATATATAAATATACTTATTATGATGTAATTTATAAATATTTCTTAAAAAGATTCATAATTACCTTTTAAGGTATTATTTCAAGGTTGGACTTAGAACTTGTAAATGTTTCAATAAGTTTAAATTAAATAATGCTAACAAAAGCCCAAACCAAAACCAAATCAATAGTAATGCTAACAAAAGACATTCAATTCAATACTACGAATGGGAATGTATTGAATATTTATTTTTATTTTTTTGCAATAATTTAGATAAAAATGCATAACCTATTTTTATTTTTTCTTTAGTGTTTAGTCATGTAATTAATAATCCCTTATTAGTTTACTTATTTTAGCATGATTTAGCACTTTTAGATTATGTTTATTTTATTATGACTTTTTAATTAGGAATATTCATATTACATAATTTTGTTGACTTTATTGTTGAATATTTTAGGATAATGCCATGACATATCTCATATTTTGTACTTATTTTCTTGAAAAATACTTTATGTAGTTGTATCTTACTCGGATTAAAGATAAATATTTTGAGCACAATTTATATATTTTGTTCTAGAAGATTTTACCGGGAAAAAAATCCGAAAACCCGAGAGCGAAAAACCCAAGTTTTATAAGTTTGGTTTGGTCTTTAGATTTAATAACCCGACACAATTGGTTTGGTTTGGTAATTATAAAATCCGAACCAACCGGACCTATGTACTAAGAGGGAGCAAGGGTTGATGAGTCAAAATAAGCAGCTCGCCGGGGAAGGAAGAGAGATCAAATCTTAGTGGATACATAAATTAAAATAATGTTTTGGCCTAATTAGTTTATTAATACAAGATAGTAATGTTTAGTCTAAATTAATATAGAGGGATGTAACGTGAAGCAGATAAAGATTGAAGAAAGGGGAGACACTTATGTGCTCTACGTATATTATTGCATGGTTAATTATTGAGTAAAATATTATGTGCATGGCTGATACTGTCACTCTCTTGGTACACCATACACATATACTACTTAAAATATAATAAGCTGAGACTTCTTAAAATAGTAGCAAAAAAGTGCTATCCACAAGCGCTTTTGGTCTCGTACACAGAAATAGCTACCTAACAAAGCCTATCCCAATTTAAAAATAATGATCAAATTTCATAACGAAGAAGAAGAAGAAGAAGAGAAGATTCAGGATTAGTTATTGAAGGATTTGTTGGAGAAATTGAACAGCTCGCCACAGGATAAAACAACACATTTCTATTTGTTGATAGAATCCACCTAATTGCATACGTTTGCTGTTCAATATTAATTTAGAACGTAAACAACATACTACGTATATATTTTTGGCAATAATGAACGTTTGGACATGTAGTAACTTATTCGAGTATTTGTATGTAAGAATTAGTTAAATTAACCACCAAATTACCTACTCTAAATTCTGACAAGTAGTTCCATTTTGGTATATTCCGATTTCAACATATTTATAATTAACCTTCTTTCAAGATCCTGATCTCTTGAGAATATTTCTTGAGTTGTTGAAATTGCTGGAGGTTAATTCTGTTCCAATTTGCAGGACAAGTCGTAAATAATAATTTAAACCCCACATTGAGCCTGTCTTTTCTTAGGTAGCAAGTAAGACTTAATTAGATGTAATCGTCCCTTAAACTAAATATTCTAAACCTACTTTATAATATAATCTGGACAAGTGGTAACCAATTTGAGTATTTGAAAGAATATGTATTCCTTAATTAATAAATACTAATTGTACTATTCTTCATAATCAGCAGTCTTTACTAATTAAACTTCAAAATTCATAATTTAGAAATTATGCGTCCACGTACGACACCAAAACCTGAAGACATTAATTAGCCCCAGTTTGTGTTGATTAATTTCAATGTGATAATTAATAAAGTAGTATTAGGTTGTGTCTTCTCAGTATATATAAAGAATAAACATCTGTTCTTTCATATCTACTTGGTTAATTCTGTAACACAACCTTGACTACGAGAACGCATTCATGTATATCGATCAATCTCTTCTGGAAATTACTCATAAACAACCTCTATACATACAACTTTAATTCCTCTAAAAAAATTTAGTTCGAGGTGTCAAAATTAAGTTCTTAGAGAAATAAATGGAATCAATATCTATACACACATGCGCATATGTGCGGGCGCGTGCATGTGAGCTGTGGAGGATGCAATTTATTATCCACGGCGAATATTGGTGTTGATGGTAAGCAACCTTCACTTTCAATCGAGAGGTTGTGAGTTCGAGTCTCCCCAAGAGCAAGGTGAGAAATTCTTAGAGGGAAGGATACCGAGGGTCTATTTGGAAATAACCTCCCTACCTCAGGGTAGGGGTAAGGTCTGCATACACACTTACCCTCCCCAGACCCTACTAAGTGTGATTATACTGAGTTCTTGTTGTTGTTGTTAGCGAATATTGGTGTATTTAAAACAGATAAATATAAAAAAAACTTTAGTACTGTTTAACTATCAGAAGCGGACCCTAGATTTAAAGTTCAAAGTGTACTTTTGTATTCAACCAAAATCTTTTTTATATATAGGGTGTCACTACCAATATATCAGTATTTCTTAAATATATATATATATATACATGGAAATTTTGCGAAACTTTCCAAATACAGGTAACTCTTCTCTATACAATATAGGTCCGTCTCTACCAACTACAATCACATTATCAAGGATAAAATAGTCCTAATTTTATAGATTGATAGTACAAAATTTTAAATTCACCCCTGAAGTGAGAAGGGGACACAAGCAAGGAGGAGCTAGCTAGGGAGA
>MU750842.1:64211-81433 GCA_026770625.1 Nicotiana glauca | reverse complement strand
GGGGTTGGGTGTGGGGTGGCGTGGGGGTGGGGGGTTGAGTCAAAATGAACAGCTTGCATGCGAAAGGAAGAGAGGAAATCTATAAGTGGATCCATAAAATAATATTTGACCTAAATGTAAATAAAGATACAGGCTATGTCAGGGCAGATAAAGGTGGAAAGAGGAGGAGACACATGATTTCTATAATTATTAATTAATTAGGGGTTTCCCAATTCACATGAATGAATGTATATTACCTTTCCACGACTAAAAATATATACCGTCACCATAGTAGGCGCCCGACTTCTTGTGAAAATTGTACGTACAACCCCTTTATGCACACCGCCTACGTGTCCCTATCTTACAACCTTGCCATACATTTCTCATTTCTTTATTTCTCTAATTCGTTTGAATTTTATGCATTAACAATGATAAAAAGTAATTATATAATTAATTCAATTACTATAAAGGTTAATTACAATTATAATTTTATAATAATATGATAAAAATAATAATCAATCTCGTATCACATATTACTTAAAATTAATATTTTTTTTACGTCGGTTGTAATTTTCTTCTGCAATCATTAGGTAATTTTCTTTAACTTATAGTATAAGGACTGTTTGACTCAAAAGTTGAACAATACTTTTCGAGCAAATCAATCAATATAGTTGAAAAGGTAAATCGTAATCGAGAATAATAAACTCCAGGATGATCTCCGTGATCGATATAAACAATGATGTTGAATGTTAGTAAAAGTGGAAAGAGTGGAAACAATATTAGGAATATGAGAACTGAAATTCTAGAGAGAGGAGAGAGCAAATGTAATGTTAGAGAGAGATTGTATTATCATTCAAAAGACCCCCTTTTACACAGTTTCCCCCCCCCCCCCAATATAGGGAATTACTTTTTCCTAGAAAAAATGCTTTTAAGACATAAATTAAGTACATACTATCTAAGACCCAACATGGTCATAGGGCCGTCCCCGCTTTGCCCACAAGCCGTTCTTCTTACGGAATTGATGTGCTCACGACCAGAGATGTGGTGGGTCAAATTCGACCCCACACAGTTAGTCCCTCCGCGCGACGGGGTCGCAACAAGATGCGTCCCTGGGGGGCGGAATCGATACCTTCGTTCTGGGAGGGTTTGACCTTGCCAATAAGTTATGATGTGATAGGTACAAAACAATCATCATGATTGTCTAATCAGTAAAACGTAACGCTTCTCCCTGTGCAATGTCAGTGCCCACAGATGCCATCATTGCGAGTATCCTCGGGACAAGGGACCAACAACTCTGACACTTGGTTTCCCGCGCTGGTTCAAATTATGCCTCTTCGATTCTGGCACTTCCCAACCCTATAAATAGGGGGAGGGTTTAACTTTGTACAGATTTTCGATCATCTGTTGAGACACTCCTTTCTCAGTGTATATCTCTTGCTTTCCGATGGGCTTTTGATCGAGGGTTTACCTTTTCCCGATTGATTTTGTGCGTAACTCTCTCTCTTATCCGACGTCATGCCTAAACCTCTCAGGGGTAACGAAAGGGTCCCAGCGGCTGACCCGTCGAATGTGCCGCCGACTTCTATCGGTAGAAGGGCAGAAATAGAGGAGGACTTGACTCCTCTTACCGTAGAGACGCTACTGCCGCAGAACACCTCAACCCGTAGTGAATTTAATAAAGATTCTCCCGTTCCAGCTTCGGAGGCCTCCCTGTCGCTACAAAATTATTTAGATGACTTGGGGTGAAATATGGCATACCTGCACATGTAGAAATGGTTCCGGCAGAGGGGAATCATGTGGATGTTCACCGACCTAGATATTGTACTTTTTATGAATATCCTTTTGCGATTGGTTATAATCTTCCTCTTCCTCCCTAGGCAGAGGAATTCTGCCGATTTTACAATATTTGCCCGACTCAACTTACGCCATATACTTTGAAGATATTGCTGTTATTGACGAAGTATGCGGAGTTAGCCGGGTGCGAGGTCACAGTTCACCACCTCCTACAATTGTTTAATGCTTGTTATTTAAGGGGGATTATGGTGCACTAGCAGAGCCGTGGCACGAGAGGGTTGATAGTCAAGACCGACGACCGTGCGAGTCGAGGGTTTTGGCACCGATATTTTTACATTAGGACCGAGCATCTGGTTTCCAATCCTGCTGGGTTCCTGGAGAGGTGGAACTCGAAACGTAAGTAGTGTGGTTTGTTATATTCCTTAATTGTTTGCAACTGTTGTGATTTTTACGCTTGTACTGCAGCTATGACTCATCCTCCCCGACCCGTTGCCCAACCTCAGGAGGTGGGTCGCCGACTTATTACCTTATGCAGAGTTGACCCGCACTTGGCCCGCCTTCATGGAGCGTTACGGCCCCAAAGTTCCTTCAGGTAGATTTCCGATTTTTTTTACTTGTCTTCATCAACCCTGTGATCCTATTTACTTTTCATTTGGGCGACAGGTCAAGGCGCTTCGAGGAAGAAAGTGGTCGTTCCTATTTTTGCGAGATCGAACATTATTTCAGATGTCCACGATACGTTGGTTGAGTCCGTACGGGGGGACCTGTCTCCTTCCCCCTACAGGGGGTTACCTCTACAACCATGGTTATGTGGGAGTCGGCATCGTTGGCGCCAGCTTTGCAATTCACGAGGGAGGTTTCTGATGAGGAGGAGTCGCCAGAAAGGAAACGACGGCGTCTCGAGAAGGGGAAGGCGGTGGCCACTAAAGATGAAGAGAGTGAGGCACCGCGACCGGTGCCTAGGCTTTCGTTCATGAGCGATGCTATTCGTTCTGGGAGGTCGATTATGCAGAGGGGTGCCACTTCGATCGTTGATTCTGCGCATCCTGCCGAGGGAGGGTCATCGGCCCGTCCCGAGAGGGCTGCTGATAAGGTGGAGAAATCGGACTCCGACATCGCTCAAGAGGATGTCGACGAGTTCGTGGGTGGTCTTACCCATGTGCAGATGACGACCGATATCTCTCACCATTGCATTACGATCCCGGCAGCCTACAACTTGCTTTCAAACAGCGAGCAGGCCGTTCAGGGCCTGACTTTGTTATGTTCCACTCCTGAGAGCGAGGCGTTTAAGGCAGTGGAGGATGTGGAGCTATCTCGGAGGGTGTTCGGCATGGCCTTGCAGGTATTTTTCTATCTCCTTTCTTCCTTTCGCGTTTTGTTAGACTGGCTTGTGGCGTGCTTACTTATGCTTTCTTTCTTATTTCTTAGACCCTTGTCCTGGAGGTGGAGAGAGGGCACCGTGAGCAAAAACGGACCACCCTCTTTAAGATGATGTTAAGGAAATATCGGAAGTATCGCTCCAAGCGTCGAGCGGAGGTTGAACAAGGGCAGTCCCTGTCAGAACACAGAGGGACTGAATGGGAGGAGGAGGAGAGCGGGCTGGTGAGGACCATGGCCCGCAATAGTGAGTTGGAAGATCTCCTCAGGGCAAAGGAGGATGAACTTGAGTTAAGTCACGGGGTGGCAGCGAAGAACGCTGACTTGCAGCGGAGGGTGGTGGCTCTGACTGTCGAACTTGATGCTCGGGTGGTGGAAGTCAACGGGCTTTCTCGGCCTTCCTCATCTCGCCCCTCACTAGATACGAGTGCACGTCTAAGTGCACATGAAATGTGGATTTATGCGGAGGCTAAGCTCGACGTTTATAGCAAGATTCGTGTTGCGGTCAGGCAACTGAGGAAGAGGTTCGATCAAGGAGGGACGAAGCCCGCGTTGCTCGTGATATTTATGGTTATTGCCCCGATTCCCCTGATGGGGAGGGGCCTGCTTCTAAAGATGTCAACCACACTGACTCTAGTTCTTGGTTTAACGACGCTTACCTTTCGGGGTGCGACGAGTAGTCATGAGCTTGTAATGTGGGGGCAAATGTAAATGTATTCTTGCTGTAATATAATTTTTATCTTTGCTATTGTTCATATGTCGTATTGCTTAATTTTTGTAGAGATTTTCATCGATCGTTACTTGGTTGTGATGTGGCTTGAACGAGGGGCTGTTGTCGTTGGCTTTGGCCATCAGGGTGTTGCTTCGACTGTCATCGAGGTTGCATTCATCGTCATTCAAATGAGGTCGAACCGATGTCGATGGTCTTAGCCGTTTAGGATGTTGCTTCGACTGTCGTTGAAGTAGTCTCCGTTGTGGTTCGAACGAGGTCGAACTGGTCGATGTCCCTCGCTATTGGGATGTTACTTCGACTGTCATCAAAGTAGTATCCGTCGTGGTTTGAACGAGGTCGATGGCCTTATCCATTGGGATGTTACTTCGACTGTCGTCAAAGTAGTATTCGTCGTGGTTCGAACTAGGTCAAACTGGTCGATGGCCTTAGCCATGGGGATGTTACTTCGACTGTCATCGAAGTAGTATCTGTCGTGGTTCGAACGAGGTCGAACTGGTCGATGGCCTTAGCTATGGGGATGTTGCTTCAACTATCGTCGAAGTAGTATCCGTCGTGGTTCGAACGAGGTTGAACTGGTTGATGGCCTTAGCCATGAGGATGTTACTTTGACTGACGTCGAAGTAGTATCCGTCATGGTTCGAACAAGGTCGAACTGGTCGATGGCCTTATCCATGGGGATGTTACTTCGACGATAGTATCCGTCGTGGTTCGAACGAGGTTGAACTGGTCGATGGCCTTAGCCATGGGGATGTTACTTCGACGATAGTATCCGTCGTGGTTCGAACGAGGTCGAACTGGTTGATGGCCTTAGCCATTAGGATGTTACTTTGGCTGTCGTCGAAGTAGTATCCATCGTGGTTCGAACGAGGTCGAACTGGTCGATGGACTTAGCCATGAGGATGTTACTTCGACTGTCGTCGAAGTAGTATCCGTCGTGGTTTGAACGAGGTTGAACTGGTCGATGGCCTTAGCCATGAGGATGTTACTTCGGCTGTCGTCGAAGTAGTATACGTCGTGGAGTGTCAACTGTTTTGTCTTCGTGTAATGGAGATCTTGTTCACACAATAGAGATCTTTATTCATTCAATGGAGATCTTTATTCATTAAATGGTGATCTTTATTCATTCAATGGAGAATTCTGTTCACACAATGGAGAATTCTGTTCACACAATGGAGATCTTTATTCATTCAATGGAGATCTTTATTCATTCAATGGAGAATTTTGTTCACACAATAGAGAATTTTGTTCACACAATGGAGAAGAGAATTTTGTTCACACAATGGAGAATAATGGAGGATCTATGACAGTCCCTTCACTATGTCGGCCTGCAGACTGTGTCGGCGGACTGATATGGTGAACTCGTGCTCCTTGTTCCACCCAGCGTCCTCTTCGTCGCCTTGTTAAAAACCTCCCCGAGAAAACCCAATTGGGACAAAACTCGGGCGAGGGAAAAAGAGTACGACTTGAGAGACGTCTTTCAGAAGTGGAAATGTTTGAGATGGGCGATGTTCCAATTGTTTTGGAGTGGTTTTCCCTCCATCATTTCCAGTTGGAATGCTCCTTGCTGTTGCTGTGATTTTGTATGGCCCGTCCTAGTTAGTTCCTAACTTTCCTTCATTCGAATTTTTTGATGCCAGTGTTTTTGCTTTGAGGATGTAGTCGCCGACTCTAAGCGGTCTTATCTTGGCTTTCTTGTTGTAATATCTTTCTTCTTGTTGTTTTTGGGCGGGGGATTATCTCAAACTAGGTTCTCCAATTTCGACGGGTATAACGGCATCAGTTTTGTAGACCAGCGAATACGGTGTTTCCCTCGTGTTGGATTTGGGTGTAGTCCGGTATGCCCATAATACTTCGGGTAGTAATTCGGGCCATAGCCCTTTGGCTTCTTCGAGCTTGTTTTTTAGTATGTTCAATATCGTCTTGTTGGAGGACTCGACTTGGCCATTAGTAGCGGGATGATATGGGGTGGAGAGTATCCGCTTTGATGTGCCATTTCTCGAAGAATTCGGTTGTTTTTTTTTTCGATGAACTAGGGCCCATTATCGTAGCTGATCTCTTTGGGGACGCCGAAATGACATATGATGTTTTTACATATGAATGCGATTACCTATTTCTCGCGTACTTGTGCATACGCACCTACTTCCACCATTTTAGAAAATAATCAATCAAAAATAAAAGAAAGCGTACCTTTCCTCATCCTGCCGGTAGAGGGCTGATTATGTCCATTCCTAATTTTATGAATGGCCATGGCGAAGTAACCGAATGGAGGAGTTCTCCTGCCTGGTGTATCATAGGGGCGTACTTTTGGCATTGTTCACATTTTCGAACATAGTCTGCTGCCTCTTTCTTCATGGTAGGCCAGTAGTAGCCAGCGCGTATGAGGCATCGGACAAGAGTGCGGTTCTACGTATGTGCGCCACAATGGCCTTCATGTACTTCCTCTAATACTTGCCTAGTCTGGTGTGGTCCGAGACATTTAGCAAGGGGACCACTGAACGTTCTCTTGTAGAGATCATGGTTTATCAGGCTGTAACGGGCGGCTTGCACCCGAAGCTTCTTGGCTTCCTTTTTGTCGCGTGGGAGTGTCCTGTCATGCAGGTAGGATACAAACTGGTTGCGCCAGTCCCAAGTCAAGTTTAAGGAGAGTACCTCGACGTGGTCGACGGCTGAATGGAGGAGAGTGACCATGTTTGCTTTGTTGATATTTTTGGTTATTGCGGCCAGCTTTGCCAAGCTATCTGCTTTGACATTTTGTCCCCTGGGAATTTGCTCGAAGCGGCATTCGTCGAACTCCAGCATCAGCTTATGGATTTCAAACTGTTATTTTTGTAGCCTCTATTCCTTGATTTGGTAGGTTCCGGTGACTTGGTTTACTACGAGTTGAGAGTCGCAATGAAGGACGAGCCGACGGGCTCCGTATCTGATGGATAACTTCATACCTTCAATCACAGCTTTATACTCAGTATCGTTGTTAGTCATCTCGGGGCATCATATGGACTAGAAAATTACTTCTTTCGTGGGACTTCAAGGACGAGTCCCAGTCCCGATCCCGAGGCGTTTGCAGCTCCGTCAGTATAGAGGGTCTAGAGGTCGGTGTGTGTAGAGGCGCGAAGAGCTTCTTGTTCCACCTCTGGCAATATCACCGTGCTAAAGTTGGCAACGAAGTCGGCAAGTACCTGTAACTTGATGGCGGTTCTCGGATGATAGGTTATGTCATGCTCGCTGAGGTCTATATCCCATTTGGCGAGCCTACCCGAAAGTTCAGGCTTGTGTAGGATGCCCCTCAGGGGGAAGGTCTTTCTGACTTTTATGGGGTGGCATTGAAAGTAGGGTCTAAGCTTTCGTGAAGCTACGACTAATGCCAAAGCCAGCTTCTCGAGGTGCGGATACCTTGTTTCGATATCTATCAAGGTTTTACTAATATAGTAAATAGGGGATTGCGTACCTTTATTTTCGCAAACTAGGACGGCGCTGACAACAACTTCCGACACCGTCAGGTAGACGAGCAGGCTCTCGTCGGGATCTGCTTTGACGAGCAAGGGTGGTGAAGATAGATATTCCTTCAGTTTCCTTAGTGCTTCGATGCATTCCTCGTTCCATTGCAGCCCTCGATCTTTTCTCAGTACGCTGAAGAATTTATGGCACATGTTCGAGGATCGAGAGATGAACCTGGAAAAAGTGGTTATTCGCCATATTAGTTTCTGCATTTGCTTCTTGCTATACAAGATTTCGGGTATCGTGTCTATGGCCTTGATCTGGTCCGGGTTGAATTCGATACCACGCTGTGATACGAGGAAACCTAGGAATTTTTCTGAAGCCATGCCGAAAGCATATTTTTCTGGGTTTAGCTTCATCCCGTACTGTCTTAGTATCTCAAAAACTTGCTTTAAATGGTTGATGTGGTCCTCATTTTTAGTCAATTTTACTAGCATGTCATCGATGTAGATCTCCATTGTTTTGCTGAGCTGTTCTTTGAACATCTTGGTGACCAACCTTTAGTATGTTGCACCGGCATTTTTGAGCCCGAAGGGCATCACCTTATAGCAGTAAGTTCCTTGGTGGGTAATAACGGTCGTCCTTTCTTGGTCCTCTTCGGCCATCAGAATCTGGTTGTAGCCAGAGTAGGCATCCAGGAAGCTTAGCAGCTCGTGCCCGGCTGTTGCGTCTATCAGCTGATTGATGTGAGGCAAAGGGAAGGAATCCTTCGGGCGCGCCTTGTTCAAGTGGTGAAGTCTACGCACATCCTCCATTTCCCGCTCTTCTTTTTGACCATGACCACATTGGCTACCCACTATGGGTACTTCAATTCTCTGATGGAACCGTTGGCCAGCAACTTATCTACTTCCTCGCTGACTGCCTTATTGATTATAGCATTGAATTTCCTCCTTATCTGCCGCACGGACGGGTAAAGTGGGTCGACGTTCAGTTTGTGAATGGCGATGTCTTTTAGGATCCCTGGCATGTCTGAATGGGAGAAGGCGAACAAACCTGCATGGTTAGTTAAGAATTCATAGTACTTACCTGGGTCAGAGAGGTTATGCCCGATGTAGGGTTTTTCCGAACTGTCAGTACTGTCCAACATGATAGGGTCGAGGTCCTCGATTGTCGCTTTGCATGCTTCTACGAAATCTGGGTCCCTGATGCCCTCTGTTGTCAGGCTGAGTCTGGTTCCCGACATGGATGATTTCTATGCTTCCGCGCTTGCCCCTTTCAGTTGCTTGGTATGAGTGCAATCTTGGGCGATCCGGTAACATTCTTGGGCGGTACGTGGCTCACCCGGATACTGAATATTCCCTATGGGGTGGGAAACTTGATTACCTGATAGAGACTTGAGGGGATGGCTCGCATAACGTGTATCCATGGACGTCCTATAATGACGTTGTAAGCCATTTCCTGGTTCATGATGTGGAATGTGGTTTCCAGCGTGACTCCTCCTGCCAGGACCAACAGTGATATTTCTCCAAAGGTACGTTCTACTGCATTGTTAAAACCTGTTAGTGTTATGCAACACAGTATTACCTTATCCTCGAGCTTCATTTGCGTGAGAACCCTCGGGTGGATAATACACGCACCGCTTCCGTCATCTACCATGATTCTCTATACATCAGTATCAGCAATGCGTAAGGTTATAACTAAAGCATCATAATGGGGGAAAGACAAACTGTCGGCATCAGACCTATCGAAGTTGGCTCTTCCTTTGTCACTGAGTAGCTCCTTCTGGTATCCTTGGTTTAGCATTCTAACTACTTCTTGTCGTAGGCCTATGCAATCTTCACTCCTGTGTCCCCTTTCCTGGTGGAACTCGCATAGGACGTTTACTTTTCTTGCGCTAGGATCTGATTTCATTTTCTGCGGCCAGTGTACCTTCGGGCCCAGCTTCTCCAGTGCATACACTATTTCTGAAGGCGAGACACAAAAGTTATGAGCGGATAATAATGAAGGCATACCTTTTTCGTTTCAAAGTGTAGCGGTATGTCGTTGCAAGGCGTAGGGGTGTCTCGGAGGAGGTGGGTTAGGGGCTCTGACATAAGGCTGATGCCTTTCCTTGTTGAACCATAGGAGTGGATCCCGTCGCCCGTTGTTACGTCGATCTCTCCTATTTTTCGTCTGTACAGATGTCAATCGCTGGGTTGGGCCATTAAGGCCGTCTTCGTCTGCCCTTACCTCTGTGAAGTAGGCATTATGGATCTCCTCTCATGTTGTGAGGGGATACTTCATGAGTCGGCTGATTAGCTTCTTGGTTGCTTTCGACCCGTCTCTATTCAACCCATTTTGGAAGGCGGCAACCGCCATTCCTTCTGATACGTTAGGCAGGCTCATTCTTATCCTGTTGAATCGTGCCAGGGAGTCCCTGAGTCCTTCGCCCGTTGTTTGTCTGATTTCACAGCTGTTACATAATGGACCAGGTGATCTTCCAGGTCTGTGGTCCCGTCATATATTCTCAGGTATGGGGGCATCTTGAAGGTTTTAGGAATCGAATGAGGCGCAGTTTCTTCGCTGTATGGTTGCTCAACGAACCTTCCTACGTCGCGTTTTGGCAGAATTTAGGAGCTCCGGGTATCTTATCTACCCTTTCTGGTGCTCCTTCATTTGATCACGAAGCGCTTTGTTCTCGTTCTCCATTTCTTCCATCTTTCTGAGGATGGCCGCGAGTGCATTGTCATCCGTGTTGATTCCGGTGCGAGCCCTGCTTGTTCGCATAATGTTTGTTCGATCGATGGCAGCCGTGATTTCTGTCGCCGATGAGTGTTTTGGGTTTTCTTGAGGTGGTTTCTCGAGCATGACACTTAGGGTGTTTGTCAGCCATTCCTCCAGTAACTTCTTAACTACTGGGGGTGTTTCTTTTACTGCGGACGTTGAAGCTCCTTTTTCGCGCAAGATCGTTAGATCTTCGAGTGAAGAGGGTGAGAATCCCTCCCCCAGGACGCTGCTTGGTGTTGTATTTGCAGCGATTTCTCTGCCGGCCTCGTTGAGAGGGCCTATAAGGTTGGTTGAGACATCTGCTATCATTTTCAGCCTTGACTCTTTTTCTGCCATTTGTTAGCTCTACGGAGTTCGAAGTATAGAGATCGTTGTTCTTGATATCCTGGACATGAAGTATGACTTCGATTACCGAAATTCCCACAGACGGCGCCAAATTGTTTGACTCAAAAGTTGAATAATACTTTTCGAGCAAATCAATCAATATAGTTGAAGAGGTAAATCGTAATCGAGAATAATAAACTCCAGGATGATCTCCGTGATCGATATAAACAATTATGTTGAATGTTAGTAAGAGTGGAAAGAGTGGAAACAATATTAGGAATATGAGAACTGAAATTCTAGAGAGAGGAGAGAGCAAATATAATGTTAGAAAGAGATTGCATTATCATTCAAAAGACCCCCCCTTTACACAGCTCCCCCCCTCCCCCCTCCAATACGAGGAAGGGTTATTTACTAGAAAAAATGCTTTTAAGACATAAATTAAGTACATACTATCTAAGACCCAACATGGTCATAGGGCCGTCCCCGCTTTGCCTACAAGCCGTTCTTCTTACGGAATTGATGTGCTCACGACCGGAGACGTGGTGGGTCAAATTCGACCCCATACAAGAACGAGATCTTATTTGTTTATATATCATCTCGTTAACAATGAAGACTTATGACATGGCCAAAGCTCATCATTACCGTATTATTATCTCTTAAGAGCAAGATATGATCAAAACAAAATCAGATGATAATTGTAGACGCTTTTATATTTTATTCTAACAATAACGGGAAAATGTCGAAATTTTAAATCTAAGAACTCTCACATCAGAAAACGTAAGTGATTGACTTGTCACAGTATTGATTGGCTGTCTTCTTTTTTTCTTCAATTTTCTAGGCCTGTGGTCCTAATGATGAAGAGGCAAAGGGTATTGCATAAGGACACGTATCAGGTTTCTAGGTTTTATCACATTACTTAAAAAAATTAATAAAAGTACCATATTCAATTTTATAATTTTAGAAAACAAAGAGTACTTGGTATTAATCGGATTGGATCGTACATATATTACCCCAGAGAGCGATGCCCAAAAAACAGTTGTTTATCACAACTGATTACTACATTAAACTAGTACCAATATTTACTTCCACATTTATTTAATTTGATTAAAACAAACTTTAAGCCACTTTTGAGCCGCTATTATTAACTTTAAGCCACTTTTGAGCCGCTATTATTAGCTTTATGCCATCGTCTGTCCATAGTAGCTGTCTTAAATGACTTTAGACAAAAGTTCGCTATTTTCTTTTGCACTATTTCAATTTCCAACAAATTAGAATAAACGTAAATTCCCCTTATAATGAAAAGTATAACTATATGATTAAAGAAAGTTTTGCTCCTCTGAGTATACCACAACAAAAAATCTTAGTGGGCGTTTGGACGTAAGAATTGTAAAATTCTAAAAAAAAAAGTGATTTTTAAAAAAAGTAAAAATGATATTTGAAAATTAGAGTTGCATTTGGACATGAATATAATTTTGGATTGTTTTTCAATTTTTGTGAGTGATCTGAGTGAACATTTTGAAAAATAGCTTTTTGTAGTTTGTCAAATTTTCGAAAAATTCAAGATTCATCTTCAAGTGAAAATTGAATATTTTATGGCCAACTGATTTCGAAAAAGGTGAAAAAATCCTTCTGTCCAAACGAGTTCTTAGTATATTAAATTTAACGTATTTTAATATTATGTGCTTAGAATTTAATATATGTCCCGTGTGAAAAATACCGAGTTCAGTTAAATCTATTAAAGATAAGTTTTATGTACCTCTGGATAGGGGTGTACATAGGTCTGGTTGGTTCGGATTTTATAATTACCAAACCAAACCAATTATATCGGGTTATTAAATCTAAAGACCAAATCAAACCAATAAAACTCGGGTTTTTCGCTCTCAGTTTTTCTCGGATTTTCTGGTTTTTTGGACTTTTTTGGATTTTTTTTCCGGTAAAATCTTCGTAGAACAAAACATATAAATTGTGCTCAAAATGTTTCTTTAGTCCTAGTAAGATACAACTATATAAAATATTTTCCAAGAAAATAATACAAAATATGAAATGTGTCATGGCATTATACTAAAATATTCAACAATAAAGACAATAAAATTATGTAATATAAATATTGCTAATTAAAAAGCTATAATAAAAATAAACATAATCTAAAAGTAATAAGTCATGATAAAATAAATAGACTAATAAGGGAGTGTTAATCACATGATTAGACGCTAATCAGGGGCGGAGCCACCTTGTCCCAAGGGGTGTCAACCGACACCCCTTCGCCAAAAAATAACACTGCGTAAATAGGTATTTTTTAAAAAAAATTGAATATATACAAGGGGTTGACACCCCTTGACACAACTCTTAGTGCAATAGTCAAGGGGTGTCAAAATTTACACAAGGTTGCAAGTTCCATTCCCGATAACAATAATTTTTTTATTTTGACACCCCTTTGTATAATTCCTGGCTCCGCCACTGACGCTAATAAAGAAAAATAAAAAAAGATTATGCATTTTTTATCTAAATTATTGCAAAATAAAATATAAATATTCAATATATTCCCGTTCATAGTATTGAATTGAATGTCTTTTGTTAACATTAGTATTGATTTGATATTGGTTTAGGCTTTTGTTAGCATTATTTAGTTTACTAATGTTAATTGCTATAAAACTTATTGGATCATTCAAAATTCTAAGTCCAAAAATAATACCTTAAAAGATAAAATTATGAAATTTTTTAAGAAATATTTATAAATTACATCACAATAAGTATATTTATATATTAAATATATCTAAAATTTCTATATATGTAATGTCGGGTTGGTTTGGTTTCGGTTTGACTTTCTTTAGTTAAAACCAAATCAAACCAATTATGGTCGGATTTTTTTTCCCACACCAAACCAAGTCAAACCAAACCATAGTCGGGTTTTTTTTCTCGATTTGACTCGGATTATCGGGTTGGTGCAGTTTATCGGTTTCCTTTGTACACTCCTACCTCTGGATGCAGATAAGCAAATACACTATTTTGCAAGCATATACATGTACAATGGGAGAGCCACATTGAAGCAAGAGGGTTCATATGATATCCCTTGCTAAAAAATTTACTTACTACATTATACATATATATTACAAGTCAAAAATAATAAAATATATGATAAATATAAGGGTTGTATCCGCTTGACTTGAAATAGAAACTTGATATAACCTATTTTTAAAAGAATTTGAAGCTTTGTAATGAAATCTCTAGCTCCACCACTGTACATATAGACCGTCAAATATGCAAAATAATTTATTATTACCGCATGATGAAAATTCTAGATCATTAAGATGCCATAAACGAAACAGAGTATATATCTGATTGTTTTATCATTGTTATTAACTACAGGATTTAGAATTGCAGTTAGTATTAAATTTCGCAAGTACAGCCAAGAATAAAAGAAGAGGTTTTGATTGGGGCTAGAGATATAATATAATGGAAAATAAGACTCAAAAGTATTTACATCTACTGTGAGAAAATGCACCTATTTTCTTCGATTTGATTGAAGACAGAATGTGGTTTAGTTAATTAAAAATCTAACACTTAGCATACAACGATAGCTAATTATTGACAGTGTACTCAAAACTCATGCGACTTTGGATTCTTCAGTCTCTTTTGAAGTGTACAAAGTCAACAAACTTGGAATCCAATAGCTTTCACTTTAGTTCAAAACTTCAAATCAATTTAATTGTCATGTGAACGGAAAAGGAAATTGATTGGAGTATATATTTTTTTCAATTAATTTTAGTGCAAAGTAGATTGCAAATATTTAAAGTATTACTAAGGTTGGTTCTTCGATTAATTTTAACATAAACTATCTATTTACTTAGGCTCTATTTAATTACTTTTATCCTCCCTCCCTCTATCTCAAACTAGTCAGCCAATTTTTTCCAACGAGCCAAATAATTCACTTGTTATTTTCATGTGGCTTTTAAATCTATATCTTCTCTGGATTAATATTGTGAATACTATTTAGTTTATAAAATTGGTCAAACTAATGCTAGGCTGCTAGCTATAAGGACAAAGCAAGGTTTTAATTAGTCTATCTTTCGTGTGGAAAAATTATAATTTGGTGGTGGAAACTAGCTTATGACATAAAGTAATTTTCCCAAGACTAATTACATGTTCGTGCTGCACATTATTTCTATAAATGTGCTCCAATTCGCAACACGTCCTTTTCTTTACTGAACTTTGTTTCCTGGCTATAATAATTATGCTACATATTGGTTTGCTTATGCTATTTCTTTTGACATTTGAATGGTGATTTGAAATTATTTAACAGTGATTGATGCAACTTCTTTTACTTATTTAGGACATTAATTCAATGTATCTGGAATCTTTTATGGGGTTTACGTTGCTTCCATGGCATTTATAAAACGAAAGTCAAATATCAAGGGTGTAAATTTTCTTGTTTGCTACTGAGGTTTTAAGTTCTTTCTTAGAAATTATATAATCTACTACTTATAGTGTCACCTTAAGTTTAACCTACAAATTTTAACTGTAATTTTTGCACTTTTGAAAGAACAAAAAAATGGTTAAGATCTAAAGATATGTTGGAGTACATGGTACATCGTAATTCTTATTTTGCCATTGTGTCTAAACAATAAGTAAATCCTCAATTTACTTGTAGTCATTTGGGACGTACAATTGCACTTTGAATCTTTCAAATATTGATAATTCGATTTTTGATCCTTGTGATTTTTCACTAAGCATATTCAATCTCGAATTGATTAGAATGTGAGTTTTTTTGTCCCTTTTATATACATAGGAAAATTTTATAATGTTGTTAAAACTATATTACCCTAAATATGGAGTAAAATTAAAAATTTAACTTATCTCATGCGCAATCGATGATTTAATAGTTAATAATTAGTTAAATTTGTGAACCTTCAAAAGCAGAATGATCAAAGGTGCTGCACTTAGTTTTAAATTAAATGTGCATAACAACGTGTCACAAAGGCCAAAATCGGAATTTGATGATATTTCATTCAAGAAGTAAAAGCACTAATTTCCCTAATATATCTTGCAATTTATAATTCATTATATGTCACCCAATTAAGGAAAAGATCACCAAATTAATATGACAATCCCAACTTCCAAATTATGTCGTTAATGTAACTAGTGAATAATTTCTATAACCACTTGGTATCGCTTTTCCCATTTTGTTTTGCGATAACGTTTTTTTGTTTGTTTGTTTTTGGTTTGCGATAATTCTTGAAAGATCTTTTTAAAAAAACAACAATAAAATGAATGTAAAAGTTTTAAAAAAAAATCATGAGAACAAACAACTACGTATGTATCTTTTTTTGTTTTTTTCTCCTTTTTTCCCCTCGAAACAAACTAAACCATATACTTATATAAAACGTAATAAATGTTGATCACATATTTTAACTATCGACATCTCTATTTTAATAACCATATATTAAAATGCTTCCTTCAAATTATTTTGAACCACAATAAAGAACCATAGAAAACAATTATGCTAGACTTAAACCATTCCATACTACTGGAAATTTTTTGACTAAAAAGGAAGAAAAATTAAATTTGGATAGAAATAGAAACGAGCGAGGCTAGAGACGGAAGCCAATGAAATTGTGGACGGAAGTCCAACATGGCTAGAGGAAGCCGCCTTTAAATTTTAAAATGAAGCCATGCAGTCGAATGTGAAACGCCGTGAAGTGCAGTAGGTAATACTATCTACTACAAATTAAACCTATGAAGAAGAGTTTCTTTTTTTCTAAGGAAAAAGAAATTAAATACAGGAGAGAGACATTCAAAATTAAACTCACAGATTGCGTGAGAGACCACGTTAATTAATACCACTACTGTAAATCTTGGTGAAAGGGAGGTTACTTCTTTTCGTTTCTTTTTTATTTTTATTTTAAAAAAAGATAATTACTTATAAGGGGATTCTTCAAATTTGATGGCAGCTAACACGAACCCTGAAAGCAGGACAAGGCACCTCGCCGTAAAATGAAGTACTTACCGGGGTTAGAAAGTTAAGAGGAATATTAATACTAAAGAAAATGTAAACTTCAAATTCAAGAGCTCAACGAAAGACTGATGCATGAATATTGATTTCTCAATACCCGAAACTCATTTAACCTAATTAATTCATATTCACATTGTATAAAATTCATTTAAATGAAAAATATTCCTTACGAGGAATATTTTATTTTCAGAACTCAAACACGAAATATATAATTAAGGGTAGATGAAATTTATCCATATTGCCTCACTTATTAGTGGCGATGCATAAATAGTGTTGATCCTTCTGTTCCTTGGCCATATCTTTCTTGATTTATCACATATACGTGATATATTTGATGGAACTTCTAAATTTACCATTTTACAATCATGAAACTATTCCAAATTGATGCACTTTTCCGGTAGCAGTTGCAAACATATTTATTAACGTTAACAATTCAAAATATATATGTTTTCTGAATTTTGTAATAAAATACACGTATATATTTAGTAAAAAGATTGCACACCATTTCCCTAAAAATGGTGCCGGCAATGTTATTATATCAGTAATTAACTTATATATATTTTTACAATGTTAGTGTATGCTAACTGGTTATAGCTAGGTAATTATCATATATATATATATCTACAATATTCCCAAATTCAATTTATTTGATAAAAAAAATGTAGTCATGCATAAAAGTTAAAGTTAAACTTTTAATTTATTCATGCTATACCCTACTTACGCACACCCTTACTAATTTGGGGGTGTTTGCCGGGGGGGGGGGGGGGGAAGAGGGGGGGAGGCTGTAGAGATGGTTGCTGAATT
>MU750842.1:34800-62435 GCA_026770625.1 Nicotiana glauca | reverse complement strand
AAGAGAGGGGGAGGCTGTAGAGATGGTTGCTGAATTCACACTTTATCTCAAAAGAGAAGGGGACACGTTTCCATAGTGATAAACAGAGGACGGCCACCGAATCCTTTGACTTCCCCTTTGTTTTCTTGCTTAATAATCCTCCCTATATATATATCCCCTCCCCTTACTTAATCTCCAGCAATATTTGTGTCTTAATTTCTTCTTCCCCACAACACTTAATTACTACTCTCTGTTATTCTTCTTAATTTGCAGCCAAGAACTTTAAAAGAAACTAAGTGAAAACTACTACAATATACTCACCATGGGAAGAGCTCCTTGTTGTGACAAAAATGGACTTAAGAAAGGTCCATGGACCCCTGAAGAAGATCAAAAACTCATTGATTACATTCAAAAACATGGCTATGGAAATTGGAGAACTCTTCCAAAAAATGCTGGTATTTTTCTTCTCTTAAATATCATTCTTAAACTTGTTTCATGTATCAAGTACTAATTATTTAAAGTTTTAATAATTGTTTTGGTATTGTGTAGGACTTCAAAGGTGTGGAAAGAGTTGCAGGCTTCGTTGGACAAACTATCTAAGGCCAGATATTAAAAGGGGAAGGTTCTCTTTTGAAGAAGAAGAGACAATCATTCAACTGCATAGTGTTTTAGGGAACAAGTAAGTTTCTTTATTTAATCAAATCTTTGAAAAGTTGTATGTACTTTTTTGTCATAATTTAATTATTAGTACTATAAAAGTTTCTCATTTTCTCTATACATTTTGGACTTTTTTGAATTGATAGATTCTACATATCCACAGTATGATTCTAATTTTGTGTCTTTGTTTTGGCCATATATAGGTGGTCAGCTATTGCTGCACGTTTGCCTGGTAGAACTGATAATGAAATCAAGAACTATTGGAATACTCACATCAGAAAAAGGCTTTTGAGAATGGGAATTGATCCAGTAACTCACAGTCCACGCCTTGATCTTCTTGATCTTTCTTCTATTTTAAACCCTTCACTCTACAATGCATCTCATCAAATGAATCTTTCAAGATTATTTGGTCATGTTCAACCTTTGGTAAATCCTGAAGTTTTGAGATTAGCTACTTCTCTTTTATCCTCCCAACGCCAAAACTCTAACTTTTTAATGCCAAATAATCTTCAAGAAAATCAAATATGTAATCCTCAAGTCCAAAACCAATTGCCACAAATGGTCCAAATTACTAGCCAAGTTCAAAGCCCTATTCAAGATATTCCAACTTGCACCACTTTATGTACTACTTCTTGTGTTCCATTTTCAAGTGAAGCTCAACTCATGCAGCCACCTACAAATATGGAACAGTTCTCATCAAATCTTGAAAACTTTAGCTCACAAAATTGCCAAGTAAATGAGTGGCAAAGCAATGGGGTTCCTTCAAATTTAACAGATGATTACTTTGCTGTACAAAATTATGGGTACTATGATGAGCTGGATCAATCCATCAGGGATCCTCCACCGTCCGATGGTTCAACATTTCAATCCAACGATAGCAACAACTTCAGCTTCCAATCTGTTTTGTCAAATTTATCGACACCTTCATCAAGTCCTACGCCATTGAATTCAAACTCAACTTACTTCAACAACAGCAGCAGCACTACTACTGAAGATGAGAGAGATAGCTACTGCAGCGACATGTTGAACTTTGATATCCCAAATATTTGGGATTCTACTAATGAATTTATGTAATTTTACTCTTTTTAAGGAACCAGATAATATAGTTAGGAAGAGGTGTTTTTTTACCTCTGAGCTCTTGGACATGTTGTTAATTCCTGAAAGAAAAAAAAATTACCTCTTTAATTAGGATTTCTATTTTCTTAACCTCATTTTATCATAATAAAGAATCATTCTTTGTTTTCTTCTCCAACTTAATTAGAAGTTCCCTATACAGTAACGTTGCTTAAATAATTTTGAGGCAATCAGGATTTGAATATATGACTTTGTCTTTGGATTTCTATCACAACTTATTCGATTTACTAGGTTTAAATCTATTATTTATACTTATTTAGTGATGTTTAACATATTTACACGGTTTGAGCCGAAGTACCTTAAAATATATTTGCATTCATAGACATAGATGATGCTTGTCGCAGTTCTTGTATCAATGACTTTCCATAACCATCAATTTATCCGTCCATTAACATATCTTCAAGATATATAAACAAAAGATTCTATATAATTTATGACACTATATACGTAGTGTCATGAGACAAGAGTCCTCTAAAAATATTAGAGAGATGATGTTATGATTCAACTTAAAATAGTTTAATTATTGGCATGGATAGACAGCTCATAACCCAAGTCACAATCATATCAAAGACTTTCCTCATTTACTCTTATTTTGTACTAAGTGTCCAATTTGTTTTTTCATTTTGGTTCAAAATAAGTGTCTAGTTATATAATCAAGAAAAAATTCAATTTATTTTTACAAAATAACCCCTATGTACATATACCTAAAAAGTTTTCTTACTCCTCATATTAAATGTTTAATTAGGGATAGTTTATTCATAGTAGGTATTTGTGTATAGAATTTAGTATTTTCTTAATGGGCGTGCTAAAAGCAAATTTGACACTTATTGTGAACCGGAGGGAGTAATAAATTAATACCCTTTCTTTAATATTTTCAAATAAATTATGTCATCTCAGTGGAAAACTGACTCTATTCATACCCCAAGTGATCAATAATCTTCCAATAATGGAAATACAAAATCTAATCGAGAATTTTTTTTTAATCTTAGACGTCAATACGGTTTCATAGATCCCAACAGTCAACACACCGGCGACAAGGTCGCCGACTATGGTGACCGGAGATTAAAAAAGGTGACACGTGTTCTCTATAGTTGTCTTTTCACGTACAAATAAAGTATCTATAATTGCATGGGTTTTGTATTAAAAAGGGATAGCTTAAATAGAAGGTTTGACCACTGAGAGTTGTACGTGGCAAAGTACCAAAGGTTTCACCAAGTAGGACCACTTTTCTCCCAAAAAACAAGAAAAAGAAAATTTTAAAATTAAATATGGAAAAAACAAAACCTCCAAATAATTGCTAGCTTTATTGAAAATCTTGGCATGGCTCTTGTGATATTTTTTGTCTTTTTAGCCCTTGCCGTGAAATTAATGAGGCTGTGGGTCACGTCAGCAGCTAGTACACGTGGACTCAACGGTACAAAAGGGCCCCACTGGAAGTTGCGTGGGTAACTGGTTGACCCGGTGATAGAAATAGACACTCTTATCTTTATTAATTGATAGAAGTGAAATTTTGGCTGACTTTTTTTATCTCCAATAATTGTCCTCTGGTATAGTAATTATCATTATAAACAATTTATAAGTCTGTTTTAAGAGCTATTAAGTCAGCGATTATGCTAAAAATCAAGGCTAACAGTGTCTTTTGCAGGTATATATTATAAGACAAGTTCAAAATAATCTACCAAAACATTAAAAAGAAGCAGGTTATACATTACTCATGTACCACAGCATTGTAAGTATCTAGTTCAAGCAAACATGTAAGATATTTCAGTTCCCTCTTAGAAATTAAAGATTATAATCTTTGCCAATCGGATTTAAGTTTTGTCCACTAATATGAAAAATTTTACACGCTCAGTGGCGAGAGGCTCGTTAAGAGCCTAGTTGACCATGAATTTTTTTCACTTTATTTCCGAAAAAAGATTATTTTTTTCGAAATCAATGCTCGACCATAAAAATTTCAATTCTCACTTAGAGATAAATTGTGTATTTTCTTAAAAAATAGAAAAAACTCTAAAAATTATTTTTCAAAATTCATTCATATCACTTATAAAAATTTAAAAATAACCCAAAATTATATTCATGTCGAAACACAACTTTAGATTTCAAATACCATTTTCATATAAAAAAAAAAAATCACCTTTTTCGAAATTTTACAATTCTTATGTCCAAACACAACTCTAATTTTCAAATAGCATTTTCACTTGATTAAAAAAAAAATTCACCTATTTTCGATATTTTACAATTCGTATGTCCAAAACCCCACTAAATAGTGGACCTAAAGTAGAGGGAGAAAGATTAGACACAAAATAGTCCTAGAGCAATATAGCAGCTTGATGATCGATTTGAGATCAGAGACAAAGAGAAGCAGAACAGCAGCTTCATGAGTTGAGTCTAAAGATATGAGTCCATATCAATAGGACATACAAAAAGTGGTCGGACAATAGGACTCACCAAATTTAATTTGATTATGAAAGATTATTATTCCATCAGTTGCAATTTAGATGACATGCACATTTCGTTTATCGAGAGTCAAACTGTGTGAGGTTTAATTAATGTTTTAAAATATTTTTTAACATATTGACAAAACAAAAAATTGTAACTTATAGTATTTCTCGTATAGATTTTGGTTATCTAAATTTTAATTTTAAAATATTGAGTCGAACTGATTTAATTTAGCTTCAAAGTTTAGTCAAATTGACTCTCGATAAGTAAAATGTATCATCTAAATTATAACGGAGGGAGTAATAATATCCAACTCAAAATATTAACATTTATGAAAATTCTTAACGAGGGACCGTCAGGAGATTGGTGGAACAGTTCAGGAATAAGAAGAAGGACCTGCACATGGTGTTTATCGACTTGGAGAAGGCGTACGACAAGGTCCCAAGGGAGGTGCTATGGAGGTGCCTGGAGGCGAAGAGTGTGTCGGAAGCCTACATCAGAGTGATCAAGGACATGTACGATGGTGCTAAAACTAAGGTTAGAACGGTGGGTGGCGACTCAGACCATTTCCCGGTAGTTATGGAGCTTCATCAAAGATCTGCGCTTAGCCCTCTCTTATTTGCTTTGGTGATGGATGCTCTGACTCGCCATATTCAAGGGGATGTGCCATGGTGTATGCTATTTGCGGATGACATAGTCTTGATAGACGAGACGAGGGTCGGTGTTAACGAGATGTTGGAGGTCTGGAGACAGACTCTCGAGTCTAAGGGTTTCAAACTAAGCAGGTCTAAGACAGAATACCTGGAGTGCAAGTTTAGCGCCGAGTCGAGCGAAGCAGGCAGGGACGTGAAGCTTGGATCTCAAGTCATCGCCAAGAGGGACAGTTTCAGATATCTTGGGTCGGTAATTCAGGGCGACGGAGAGATCGATGGGGATTGCGGCCACTATATAGGGGCGGGATGGTCGAAATGGAGGCTTGCATCGGGAGTCTTGTGTGACAAAAAAGTGCCACAGAAACTCAAGGGAAGTTAGACCTGCCATATTGTATGGGACGGAGTGCTGGCTGGTGAAAAACTCTCATGTTCAGAGAATGAAGGTTGCGGAGATGAAGATGCTCAGGTGGATGTGCGGGCTCAACAGGTTAGATAAGATCAAGAATGAAGTTATTCGGGAGAAGGTGGGGGTGGCCCGGTGGATGAGAAGATGCGGGAAGCGAGGCTTAGGTGGTTCGGGCATGTGCGGAGGAGAAGCCCCGATGCCACGGTGAGGAGTTGTGAGAGGCTGGCAGTAGTTGGCGCGAGTCGAGGCAGAGGGAGGCCCATAAGGTATTGGGAAGAGGTGATCAGGCATGACATGGCTAGAATGCGGATTTTCGAGGACATAACCCTTGATAGGAGAGTCTGGAGGTCTAGTATCAGGGTTGTAGGTTAGGGACTCCTAGTATTTTTCGTACTTCTTTCCTGGGGGGTTTGGTAGGGCTCTCTATAGATGATTTGTGTATTGTATTGTTCCCCCTCATGGTAGCTACTGGTCGATATTACTGCATGCCATCTTATTTATGGTTTATGGTTTATGTTTAGATAATTATTTATGTGATTTATGCTGGAGTTACTAATGCTTTCTTGTTTTTGCTTTTGTTTTTCTTTTCCTTGTCCTGAGCCGAGGGTCGATTGGAAACAGCCTCTCTGCTCTTTCGGGTAGGGGTAAGGCCTGTGTACGTATTACCTTTTCCAGACCCCACTTTGTGGGATTATACTGGGTAGTTGTTTTTGTCTTAACGAGGGACCGTGTAATCTCTAATGGTTACAGAGCAAATTAAAAAGGGCTTGAAAATCAGCCATCATAGTATGAAACCTTAAAATGTAGGAGCTATGTGCGTCTATGTCCTCCCTTTTGACTATATCATGGACAGCTGCTTAAAGTCATACTCACTTCTTTTTATCCCATACGTCTCTCACAAAAAAATTCTGCTTTGACTTTCTTAGTGAATCCAAAATTATGTGAAATCCTCACTTTTGGAAAGGAAGTTATTCTGCGCCATTCATTACACATAATAAAGGCTGGCTTCGTCCTTTATGTGTTTTTCGAATCGTGCTAGAGAAAAAGCTTTTCCTTGGTTGTATATATGTGTGGACACATAAGAACGGCTATATAAACGTAAAATGCTTAATTAGTTGTTTTCTCATTAATATACTGGTAATCATATCATTGCCCATCTAACCTTCCATATATTAGGATTTGATCATTTAAAAGTAAATAAAAGGATAACTTCTCAAGATTGATGTTAGCTTTGATTAATTATCGCATTGCATACATAGTGCTATTTCAGTAATTAGCATCTAAGATAATGAAATCGACAAGAGAATACTGTACCTTATAATATAAATAAAAATCTGGAAAATAGCGTTACAAACTCATAGAAAAGTTAATTAGGAGAAGATATGGTAACAGTAATCCAAGACGAAAAGTCATTTCCGACAACACAACAATTCAGAAGTCGACAAAAACAATGATGGCTAATAAAGATGCTACTCATAAGTCATTATTGGAGTCAATCAATTATTGCTTTGGATAGACGTAGACATGACTCTTGACATATTAGTATATCTTATAAATTTTCTACTTTTCTTTTAAATTAAATATAGTCTACCATTTTTCTTACTTACCTAATCCAACATTATTGTGCTTGAAATTTTTTGAAGCACCTCTCAATTATTATATTTTAGTTACATGAAAGATAATTAGAAATATTTTCAATTATCATAACTTGTATTTTGAAGAAGCAAATTCACATACAACCACTTCGATTTTGACTAGCTATTCACCCATCCTCAAGGCAAGAATGTATAACAAAATAATATATTTAAATATATGAGATTTTCATTTTTTTAGCATCCAAATGGAAGGTCAAGGAAATTAAATCTTAAACAGCAGAAGTCTATAAGTTATCAAATATGCATAGAATTGGAATGTGTACACACGATACCTTCATAGTCAACTATGTACATATAGCAAGGAATAGAGCATCTACAAGCCTCACACGACAACTAATCTGCCATTCGCCACATAAGATGTCTATATTTACTTACCTTCTACTCGTACGATCCGAATATTAATGATACGTTGTTGTCTTAGGCAAACAACGATTTTCTCCATGTAAGCACTACGTCAAGCATACGTATGTCAACAATGGTATATTGAGTTACTGAAATAAGTAGCACTGTAAATATAAACCTCCATCCATAATATTCTATATTGAGTTTTACTGAAATAAGTAGCACTGTAAATACAAACCTCCATCCATAATATCAGAGGCGGATCTAGAATTTAAAGGTGGCGGGTGCCAAAATTTTCTTTAATGTACACCTTATAATAACTACTAATATATAGTTTGTTCGGAACGTTTGTCCGGTTCATTTTTTTTTTTGGTTTATTTGGGCAATTTAATAAGCTCTTAATATGCAAATATAAAAATTACATCAATTTTTTAGACCCCACTTATAGAATTTCATTGGGTATATATATTATTATTTTCGTATGAAAATTACATCTCAGACATTAAGAAGTAAATATAATTAATATTTTAAAGAAGAAATCACACTTTTATTATTAATAATACAAGTAAAATCAATATTTTCACTAGGAACTATATTTTTTTGTATGCAAAAAATAAATTTACACAAGTAAAATAAATTCTTTAATACGGGTTCTAGTAAATGCAAAATTAGAATAAGAAAAAAAAATTAAATAGATAAATTATACCCAATAAGTAAATGCAGAATTAGATAAACTACAAAATCTAAAAAGTATATATCTAATGCTTGCGAAATATCCATAATAATTTATTACTAAAGAGATTTAAATTGTATTTAACAATCATAAAATAACATAAATTTTTATGTTATAAAAAAAGAAATTATAAATTAATTATGATCTCAATCTAAATATCAAGACTCAAATTTTTTGATTTTGAAAGAAGAAAACTAAAAGATTTGAGATTAAGAGAAATGTTTATATTATGAAATTTTTAAATTTTGGAAGTTTTTTTTAGTTTTCTTGTTAAATATCACATATAACATAATATAATATAGGAATAAAAATAAAAATAATAAATGATAAATAGGAAATTGGGGGTAGCCAAAAAGGAAAATGACCGGAAGAAAAAAAATAAAAGCACAACGAAATGAGAAAGTTCGACAAGGTTCAAGATAAATTCGAACTTGAATTTTATACGCGAGAAAAGCTTTCAAAAAAGTCTACCAATCATGACACCTTTGTCTAGTTTGCGAATGAGGGTAGCAGGATCATATATTTAACCTAGTTTACATTTTTTTATACATAAATATATAATAATTTTACCAACCGAACGGGTTCCATACAACCCCCACCTAGAAGGGTGGATCCGCCCCTGCATAATATTCTATATTGAGTAGCACTGTAAATACAAACTTCCATCCATAATATTCTATATTGAGTTACTGAAATTAATTAGTAGCACTGTAAATACAAACCTCCATCCATAATATTCCATATCACCTCAAATTTGGTTAGCTCTAGTTAGAATTAAGCGACTAACTGTACTGTATAACACATGATGTTTGTATTTAATTTCTTTTTTGCGATTATTAAACCATGTACAGACGTATAACCTCTTACTATTCAAATTTGTAAAGTCCTACAAAGTAAAAATATCAAACTCGAAAATAAAGATGACCTGATCAATAATAGTAAAAAAATTATATTGCGAATATATATAACTTAATCATAAACTCGAAAGATAAACATGTCAACAGAGTCAATTAGTAACCAGGGTAAAGGATACAGCCAGTCTTTTTATTACCGTACCGACCAATGACCATAACGTAGTCGCTGTTTTTTCCTATTTTCTGTCGACCGACCAAAGAAAAAACGCTTAGGGTCTGTTTGGAAAGTTACCGGGTAATTGAAATTGGTGTAATTACATAGCTTACTAATTATGTAGTTGTGTAATTACGACGACTTATTTATTGTTATAATGTAATTATACTGTAATTACTAGTTTACTATTTGGTTGCACAAGTGTAATTATACAGGTAGATAAAATTTTAAATGAAGTAATTATCAAAACTTAAAATTTAATATAATAAATATATGCCTATAAATTTTTATAAGTATAAATAATATTATATTTGGTATTTAAGATATATATTTTTCGTGAATATACATTAATTAGTAATCATATATTTATAACTAATATTGTAGAAACAATTTATATATATATATATATATATATATATATATATATATATATATATATATATATCTATATATATATATAGTAATAATTTAGATACTTACAAAAACTAAAAACAAATATTTTATAAAATATCATGGAATTCATGTTCGATAGAATAAATTAATATTTATAAATATAATGTCATAACATTATTCAAATAAACAACATGCAATATGAGCCAATGCTACGAAAACAAATAAATTAGAACCATGAATGTAACATAATTTTAAAATAAAAAAATAATTTAACATATATCAAATTCCAACATAATATATTAAGATCCACTACAATTTAGAATTAGGAAACATAATAAGTTTATAGCCACAATCAACAACGAAATTCCACTTTAATTGCATCACTCATTATATACCAAGTTTGTTAATGACTCATTATTTCTAGTATTAGGAGGTGTAGTTTCAAAAAATAAAATAATAAAATAAATAAAAAATAAAATATAGCAATTTCATGGAATAAGTAAAGGTAGGGAAATAAAATATAAATAATGTACAAAGAAATTATATTTTAAAATTACAAAAAAATTAAAAAGCAAAAATAAAATTAAGAAATTAAGAAATAGAAATAAAAAGTTATAAAGAAAGAAAAATAAAAAATAAAAATAAAGTGAAATAAACTAAAAAGCAACCTTTTAATTATACTGTATAATTATCAGCAATTCTCACCTCCCCTTGAGAATTGGAAAGTGTAATTACACCCCTCCAATTACACCTAATTCCATGTTGACCAAGTAATTACTTGGCCAAACAAATATGCCAAACTGTATAATTATACTGAATTAAACTCAAATCCAATTCCTATGTGGCTTTCCAAACAGGCTCTTATTATGTTTTGAATTACACCAGTAGACTCAAAAGTGCATTAATTTCTGTCTTAATTACGCTTGCGTTTCCATTTATCTCATCTTTTTCTTCCCAGTCTACAACTTTATACGAATTTCTGCGGTTTTTGGTTTCTTCTTATTTCTTTTTCTTACGCTTTTAGATGACAGTACACCACTTGACCAAAAAAAAAAACACGTTTGAAGCAAGGACATCCTGTCCAAAATAAATATTAGGGAATCGGATATATTTCGTTTGCTTACCTTTATTTTGTTTTTTGCTTTTTTTGGTGAGAGATCAGTTTCCAAACTGAGATGAATAATATAAAAATGATCTTTTCACCTTTTGTTGCATTAACTCAGACAAGCGTATTATATATTTCGTGTCAATTTGTTGAGACGATGGGATAAAGTTAGGCAAGACCATAAAGGAAAAAAGTTAAAAAACCTTTTCCAGTTCAATATCAAGTGTAATGTAACTATAATAAAGACTAGCTTGATTACATCTCACAATTCCCTTTTCACACTTACCATTCTTAGGATAGTTATTAGGTTCAGTATTTTTTTTTTTTTTTTTTTTTTTTTTTTTTTTTTTTTTTTTTTTTTTTTTTTTTTTTTTTTTTTTTTTTTTTTTTTTTGTATTCATCCTGATAGTGGAAAATATATATCGGGAAAGAGAAAGAGTAGTTCTGGTAATTGGATCACGGGCTTCACCTAATTCTGTTACACTTAGGCAGAACTTTTAGCACTACAAGAAGGTCTTAAACTAGCAATAGAGTTGCCATTTACTGATCTACAAATCGAAACAGACTCAACAGAAGTGTTAAGAATGCTTTCTGATGAAAATAGCACTACTAATCCATGTTTACTCATTTGCAGATCCTTTATGCAACAGCTGAAATTCCCAGTAATCAGACACAGCTTTAGGGAAGGGAATGCAGTAGCGGATTGCCTACCGAAGGAAGCAGTTAGGAATTTCAAGCCAGGGCCATGTTATCGACTTGCACGTCCACCTCCTTTTATTGAATCTTTTTTGAAAAAGGATATGCAAGGTTTTGTTTGGGTATCAAAAAACTAAATTTCAATGTCTGTAATAGTCTAGTAACTCTTAACAATAGTAATGTCCTTAGGACTATATAACTCCTATGTAAGTTTGCTTTATATATATATATATATGCTTCCTATCGTTCAAAAAAAGAGAAAGAGGGTCTCCTTCCCAAAACACTATTCATTCCGGTCTGCTTTAATTTATTTTTTTAGTTTTTTTGTAGTCCACAATATTTGATTTTTTTAGATATAAAGAAGGAATTAACTTTTGTTTTTAAAGTTGTTCTTCATATGATCAATTTTATTATTAATTAATGCAAAAAAATAAATTTTTTAATATGTACGAAAACAATATAAAAAAATCAATTAAAGTGAATCATACGGAGTACATAATATATTTAACACCAAATACAATCATAACCAAAAGACAACACTCACATGCTTTTTTTTTTCTTTTTGTTTCAAAAGATACTTATACTAGTATGGTAAATGATTACAACATTTTTACATAGGGATATTTGTAGTGAACTTTATACCTTTTATGTCTTGTAAAATATATTTAGGTGCAAACATAAGCTTCTCATTATCATAGTATATATTAAGTATCGACTAGTTGATTTTCCTCACTCTAATTACATGATGACTGATAACCCTCTGGTAGATATAGTACCCTGCATCTCGTAATTATAAGATGTGAATATCAGTCATTACCTTCCATAAGCAGTGTTATTAATTCATTGAGTCAATGTTGATTTAAAGTGGATATAGTTTTTTTATCCTGCGCTATTTTCAGTCTTTAAAAGTTTATACAACACTCACGAGAAGTTTTATGGTGTGTCTCACACAACTTACACTAGTTGTGTGAGGCTCCTTTTCAGGGCGGACCCAAGTGGTGAGAAGTGGGTTCAACTGAACCCGCTTCGTAAAAAAATAACACTCTGTATATATATAAATTATGGCGTAAGCAAGGTAAATTTTGTATAGAAATTATTTTTGAACCCGCTTATGCGGCTTATACCGCTTATGTTAGTTATGGACTTCTTCGATTGAACCCGCTTGAACAAACTTCTGAGTATTCATTTTTGTCTCACAAATTTGTGGACCTCAATCTTATATTTCTGGGTCCATAAAAATATGGGTGCACAAAACTGTGAGATAAACAGAATACCTCATACAACTAATAGTTGTACGAGACACAAAATAAAATTTGCCAACACTCACATATATGGAATACAATACTTCCATGGTTAAGTAACAAAGGTCAAACACAAAATGACCAAGTATTATAATATTTAAACAAATTTCTTTTACTATTGTTCCGTACCATAATGGAAGAAGATCTGGGTATAACCGTGTTCAAGTCAAAATAGATCAATTTGTTTTTAATAAAGGAAGTATATTTTCGAAAAAAATATTGTATTTGGCTCTGAATTTTAACATACACATGTACTGTAGTGCTTGACAATTTAGCACTTGTGCGAAAGGAGATAATTTTTTTCATTCATTGACAAAACTTTAAAAACTAGACTGGCTCAGAAGTCTTTCGTGTTCAGATTTCTTTCATACAACATTCATGTAAAATTGACTACAAATTGTGGTCCAACGCAAATTCTCTGTTTATTGCCGGATAATACTATTATAAAATGGCCTATTGCTCATTTAAACGATTGAGTATCAATTTCATGCTTTTACAGTGTTGATAAAACACAAATGGATGCAAATTAACATAATACACATCAGCAAGGGAAACAATAATCAAACACACACACACACACCATATTTTGATCCTGAATCTATTGCTCACAAAAAAAAAAATCATTGGCAAGTTCAAAGGCATTACTATCGATCGTCTCATTGGCAAAATCGAAAACCCTAAATCCTAAACCCTAAACCCAAACATGTAGGACGACAAATATGTATGTGCCGTGCATTATTTTAACAGATGGGTAGGCCTATTGTTTGACTCAAAAGTTATTGAATGCTTTTCGAGTAAATCAATCAAAATAGATGAAGGGATAAATCGTAGTCGAAGATAATAAACCCTAGGACTATCTTTGTAGTTAATCGGAGAAGCGATAATATAAATTAAGGGGAGAGGGAGAGGATGATAATGTTAGAGAGGTGAGAGCTGTAGTTCTAGAGAGAAGCGAGAGCAATACAATATTAAGAGAGATTTTGTATTATCAATAATAAATCAATCCCCCTTACACAACTCTTCCCCCCCTCCCCTTTATATAGGGAAGGGCCTTTTGCTAAAATATCTGAAAGACACAAATAAAGTACACGCTATCTGAGGGCTAACGTGGTCATGAGGTCGTCCCCGCATTACCCCCAAGCCATCCTTTTAACTGGACATATGCTCATACGATCGGTCGTATTTGCTGAGAGACGTGATCAGTCAAATTCGATCCCATACAGTTAGTCCCTCTGCTCATCGGGGTCACAACGAGATGCGTCCTCGAGGGGCGGAATCAATACGTTCATTTTGGGAGAGTTTGACCTTACCAATGGGCTGTGATGTGACCGGTACGAAACAGTCATCATGACTGTCCAATCACCAAATCGTAATGCCTTTCCCCGTGCGATGTTAGCGTCCACAAATGTCATCATTGCGTGTGTTCTCGGGGCAGGGAACCAACAACTCTGGCGCTTGGTTTCCTACGCTGGTTCAAATTTTGCCTCTTCAATTCTGGCACCTCCCTACCCTATAAATAGGGGGAGGGTTTAACTTGATTCAAATTTTTTATCGTTTGTAGAAGCATTCCCCCTTCGTGTATTCCTTCACCTTCCGGTGTGATCCCTCTTGATCGAGAATTTCCCTTTCCTTTGTTGTTTTTGTTCATAACCCTTTCTTTACCTACATCATGCCTAAACCTCGCCAAGGCAATGAGAGGATTTCGACGGCTGCCCCGTTAAACATGCTACTGCCTTCTGATGGTGGAAGGTCGGAGGAAGAAGAGGACATGACTCCTCTTACCGTAGAGGCGCTGTTGCCGCAACGTACCTTAACCCGCAATGACTTCAATAAGGATTCTCCCGTTCTGGCTTCAGAGCTCTCCCTATTGTTACAAAATCACCTGGATGACCTACGGGTGAAGTAAATCATACCTGATCATGTAGAGATGATTCCGGCGGAGGGGGATCATGTGGATGTACATAGGCCGGGATATTGCACTTTTTATGAGTATCCATTTGCGATTGGTTACAACCTTCCTCTTTTCCCCTTGGCAGAGGAGTTTTGTCGATTCTACAATGTTTGTCCGGCTCAACTTACGCCGTACACTCTGAAGGTGTTTCTACTACTGACTAAGTACGCGGAGTTGGCCGGATGTGAGGCCGCGGTCCATCACCTCCTTTAATTGTTTAGTGGCTGTTATTTAAGAGGGACCATGGTGCATCTACGAGGTCATGGTACGAGAGGATTAGTGGTCAAGACCAACGACCGTGCGAGTCATGGGTTTTGGCGCAAATATTTCTATGTTTGGACTGAGCACTTGGTCTCTAATCGCGCCGGGTTCCCGGAGAGGTGGAATTCGACACTTAAGTACCATAGTTTGTTACGTTCCTTGTTGTTCGTGACCGCTGTGATTCTAACTTTTATATTGCAGCTATGGCTCATCTGCCTCTTCCCGTTGCCAATCTTAGGAGATGGGTTTCCGACCTGCTACCTTATGCGGAGGAGACCCGTACTTGTCCTGCCTTTATGCAGCGTTACGGTCCCAAAGTCTCTTTAGGTAGATTCCCAGTTTTTGGCCTTGTGAATCATGCGACCCCGCTTACTTACTTTTTTTGTTTCGGCGACAGGTCGAGGAGCCTCGAGGAAGAAGGCGACCATCCCCATTTCTGCTTGATCCAACGACGTTTTGGATGCTCACGATGTATTGGTTAAGTCTGTTCAAGGGGATCTTTCTCCAGCTCCTTACAGGGGGTTACCTCCACGACTATGGTTATGTGGGAGTCGGCGTCGTTGGCTTCAGCTCTGCAATCCGTGGGAGAGCCTTCTAATGGTGAGGAGTCACAAGGAAGAAAGTGAAGGAGGCTCGAAAAAGGCAAGGCGGTAGTTGCTGAGGTCGGGGGAAGTGAGGTATCGCGATCGACCCCCAGGCCTTCGCTCATGGTCGATGCCATTCTTTCTGGGAGGTCGGATCAATAGGGGGTGCCGTTCCGGGCGTCAGTTCCACGCGTTCTGTCGAGGGAGGGTTGTCGACCAACGTCAAGAGGCCTGGCAATGAAGCAGAGAGATCAGACTTTGACATTTCTCAAGAGGATGTTGATAAATTCGTGGGTGGTCTCACTCACGTGGCGATGACGACGGATGGCTCCAACCGTCATATTACGATTCTGGCGGCTTACAACTTGCTTTTGAATAGTGAGCAGGCTGCCTTGGGCCTTACTCTATTGTGTGCCACTTCTGAGAGCGAGGCGCTCAGTACGGTGGGTGATGCGGAGTTATCCCGGAGGGTTTCCGGCATGGCTTTGCAGGTACTCTTCTGTTCCCTTTCTTTCTTTTGTATTTTGTTAGATTGATTTGAGGCGTGCGTACTTCTGCTTTCTCTCTTCTTTTTCAGACCCTTGTTTTGGAGGTCGAGAGACGACGCCGTGAGAAAAAATGGACTGCCCTCTTCAAGAAGATATTGAAAAAATATCGAAAGTACCGCTCCAAGCATCGAGCGGAAATCGAGCGGGGGCAGTCCCAGTCAGAACGCAGGGGAGCTGAGCTGGAGGAGGGGGATAGCGAGCTGATAAAAATCGTGTCTTGTAACAACGAGTTAGAGGAGCTCCTCAGGACGAAGGAGGACGAGCTTGAGTTGAGCCGTGGGGTGGCGGCGGAGAACGTTGACCTGCAACGGAGGGTGGCGGATCTGACTGTCGAGCTTGATGCTCGGGTGGCGGATATTAACAGGCTTTCTCGACCTTCCTCATCTTGCCCTTTGCCCGAAACATAGTGCACGTCATAGTGCTCACAAAATATGGATTTTTGCGGAGGCTAAGCTCGACGTGTATAGCAAGCTTCATGCTGTGGGTCGGGCGACCGAGGAAGAGGTCCGGGCACGGAGGGACGAGGCTTGTGCTGCTCGTGAAACTTGTGGTTATTACTCCGACTCTCCCTATGGGGAGGGGCCTGCTTCCGAATATGTTAACCACCTTGACTCCACTTCCTGGTATAATGACGCTTACCACTTGTAGAGTGACAGGTAGTTATGAACTTGTAATGTAGATTTTGGTTTGTATAGTGTGTTGGGACTCGTCCGCGGGGGAAAATGTACAAATATATTTTTGTTGTAGTATAATTTTTACTTTTGCTGCTTTGTCCGTTTGTCGTAATGCTTAGCCTTTGTAGAGGTTGTTTTTGTCGTTCGTCAAACGGTCGTGCCGTGGTTCGAACGAGGTCGAACTGGTGCCGATGGCCTTAGCCATTAGGATATTACTTCGACTGTCATTGAAGTAATATTCGTCGTGGTTCGAACGAGGCCAAACTGGCGTCGATGGCCTTGGCCATTAGGATGTTACTTCGACTGTCGTCGAGGTAGTATCCGTTGTGGTTCGAACGAGGTCGAACTGGCATCGATGGCCTTAGCCATTAGGATATTAATTCGATTGTCGTTGAAGTAGTATCCGTCGTGGTTCGAACAAGGTCGAACTGTCTTCGATGGCCTTAGCTATTAGGATGTTACTTCGACTGTCGTCGAGGTAGTATCCGTCGTGGTTCGAACGAGGTCGAACTGGCTTCGATGGACTTAGCCATTGGGATGTTACTTCGACTATCGTCGAGGTAGTATCTATCGTGGTTCGAACAAGGTCGAACTGGTGTCGATGACCTTAACCATTAGGAAGTTACTTCTACTGTCATCGAGGTAGTATCTGTCGTAGAATGTGGATTAACTCTTGTTCGTGTAATGGAGATCTCATTCAGTCAATGAAGAATTCGGTTCGTAAGGTGGAGAATAATGGAGAGTTCTGTTCATACAATTGAGAATTATGTTCATACAATGGAGAATTCTATTCATACAATGGATAATTCTATGCAGAATTCTCACTACAACAAAAGAGACTTTTGGCGGCAATTATTTAGAGACAATAAGCTATTTGCCGCTAATTTATTCTATAAACACAGATATTTGCGGTAATTTAACTTTCACCAGGAAAGAGTGCTTCTTTACTGGCAATTCAAAGCAATAGCCAGAAAAAGTTAGTCCTGACAATTAAAAGCCAATTTTCATCTTCCCTCTATTTTTTTCGTGTGAAATATTCCCGCCTGGATACATTCACCCCTAAATTGCAAAACAATCATCTCTAAAATTGAATAGACCTCTCTCTCTCTTTCTCTCACACAAATGTCGGCAACCAACTCATCTCGCACCATCGCCGGCCACCACCACCAGGTAATGTCTCTCCACTATTTCTCTATGTCTATCTTTTTTTCATTGTGGATGGCTCTCTCTTTCTGAAACACAGAAATTGAATCTTGTAAATAAGATTCTTGACTTTCTCCTATTATAATTTTGTATTTGTATTTAGTATAGAAGAGTCTTCATTTCTCCGGGCTTTATTTAGGTCTATATATCGATTAGATAAATCAGTTCTAAATATAGATTCAATCGGTCATTAAGCACTAGAGTTTCATGAATAGTTAAAATTAACTGCTCTTTTGTTCTCTATGCACTTTCTATCCTATCTGCTTCTTCTTCATACTTTGGTAAGGCTTATTCATTTTTATTTTTTCCTTTTGTCCGGCATCCTCTCTATAAGAATGTATATTGACTTTTTAAACTTGAACTTTATCCATAATTTTGATGCAACAACTAAAAAAAAGTGAAATACAAGGTGTAATTTGGTTAATTTAGTCTTGTAAAAAATGAAGATTTCATTTGATAATTGGATTTGCAATATGGTGATATCACTGGAAATATAAAAACAGGCCCTCTAGACACAAACTTAAGAGTGCTTTTTAATTTGTTGATATGAGTATAGCTTAATTACCAATAATTGTCATAATAATGGTGGGTAAAATCTTGTTGTCTTAGTCTTGTGGATCTTATCCACAATTTTTGAAGGTAAAAATAGAAAATATTTCCCATAATGCTTAAAAAAAGAGAGTATTACATGTACTTTTACGATGTTCTGTCTTCCATTATCCATGTTATTAGTGTTTGGTGTGGATATTGTTATAGTGTATTGTGATAGTTTAGTATCCATATAATTCATATTTACAGCACTTTGTACAGTAGAAGCTCGCAGAGCATCACCGTCGAACAACTACATTAGTTTCTAGTAATTCTGCTAATGTAAAAAGAATGGGTCAATACACTAGTATAGAAGTCGATTAACATTATCCGGTATAAAAGATTCAATTGGTCTACTTATGCAGAGAAAATTACTGCTCCCAAGCTATTTTATATGAATATTCAATTTGATGAATTTGAACGAGGCTTCTTCATTTGTAACTATTTAAGAGTTGTTCATTCACTTTATTAAAAAATGGATTAATAACGTATTTTTGATGTTGCTTTAAATCCCTGTTAATTTTCTTTTACAACAAATTGGTAAATAGGTTTTGTTGTAAGATGAACTCCATTTCTTTTTACCTTTTAACTGATGCTTTTCATATATCCATGATTCCATTATTTCATGAAGGCACCACTTTATTGAGATCTACATGTGCCAAAAGGATTGGACTCAGATATGATTTATTTTACATGAAATAATATTGAGTATCAAGGGACTGTATTAGCATCAGAGTAACATCTTGCAATTTTGTTGCTTATCACTTGAATAGACCAGATAGGATGCATGACAATTCAACAAATGATAGAACAAATCTTGTGAAGGTAGCAGATTTCTGATTATAAGTTGTTGTAACTGATCCTAGTCGGCTCCTTTCCTTCCATGTCAACTTTTATGATATGCAGTGGATGTGGTTCATATTTCTTGTTGCAGGGTGCAATGTGTTTTCTAACATTGTTATCACAGTTTCATCAACTTATGCTCAAGAGGGTTCAGACTGCTTAGGTATGAATTTCATTTTCCTAGGCACCTTATCTTGCCTTATGTTCTCAAACATCATGCATTCATTCTTTTTTGTCTAATATTTGAGTAATAGGTCTCTCTAGTGAGACACGACAATTTTTGTTTAAACTTACAATTTAAATAGGATTTATGAATAATATTTTGCGGGGCCTCATCTAACCTGTTGTTGTCGATCTTCATAAAAAGAAAGATATGTTGTTTCCAAAGAATTGAGAAATATATTTTTTCTTTTCCTTTTTACTATTCTTTCCTTGCCTTTGTTCTTAAAAAGGTTAAATATTCCCCTGTTGACCTCAAAGATTGATATAAAATCTAATGAATTATATAAACAAGTGATTGAAGATATCCTAATATTATAGAAGGTCCAATGATCATGTTTTTTCGGTCTTCATCTGTGATTTAAGTTTTCTTTATATTTTCAAGATGGCAAAATTTTTCATTTTAAAAAAAAATTCAGAAGAGCTTGAAACTTATTTGTGGTACATTTGATATTTGACTCGATCAAAAAGCTTATTCGAGATTTGAAAAAGTCCAAAGATGGTTTGGCAGAGTATCAAGTTCTCTTCAACATTGAGTGCATATGTATCTGAGTTCTAAGCTTTACTTCCATATTGATACATGGTGAACTAAATGGCTAGTAAATATGTTTAATTATATCATGTAAATTGGTCACAGTTACTGGAGATGATAAATGAGGGTAGAAATATATGCTCGATAGTGATTGAGCAATGCATAAGTGGCAGGAGGTAAAGTCATTAATGGAGAGTTTTTGTTATCTCTATCTTTTTGTGATAAGCTGAGAAAGGATTCGATGCAGCAATTTTTTATATTGGCTTAGTTATATCTTGGTATTATATTATTATTAATAAATTAGCTTTACTTATCAATTGTCTTTTTTTGGTAATTATGATCATCCTCCATGTGTGATGAGATTCAATCTCGTTTTGATCTTCCATTAGATAATTTTTTTTGCTAACATCAGTAAATATGTGGTAGCTACATCTGCTGCTAAACGACAATTAATATTTAAGCATGCAAGCTGAGATTGATGTATTTGATTAGTAGTGTTGCAGTGTATTAGATGATATTCATGTTGAAGGTTTTGAGGAAGCTTTCTTCTGATTAACATCCCTTTAATTGTTAAGATCATGATAATAGACTATTTTTGCAGATCATAGCATGCACAATACATTTACTATGCTGGTGTAATTTGACGGGATTATCTGGTGCAGTATGGCTCCTTTTCCTTGTGCGTAAGAGTTGTTGATTCGGAGAAATTTAGCTTATCATTTTGGTACACAAATAGATCTTCAAGTTGATGTATGTTGTGAAATTTATGTGCTGCACTTTGAGTTGTGTAGTTGGTGCAAGAATAAGTCTTCAACTGGTGTTTTTAGGCTCTTATGTACTGGTAGATTTTAGAGTTCAGGCTAGTGTAAGAATACTTTATTTTGTAACAGATTGGGGTAGATTGAAGTCTTTGGGAAGTTTGTTGAACGAAGACTTTCATTATGAGCAAGGAATGAAGAGATACTTGTTAAATATGAAATGATATTGAATTCAAATATTTTTTCATCTTCTTGCACTTTAAAACTATGAAATAGAAATTGTATTTGTTGTAAATTTTATGAAGTACATTATTCTTTCTAAATTGGATATGGTATTTGTATATTCTATTACAAACTTTTGTTTAAAATAAAAATTTGCCAACTACAATAAAAATCATTACGGACATAATAACTGACAATATAACAGTAGTTTTAGTTGCCATTACATTTGCCGCTAATAGAGTTACTCTTTACTAGTAGTTAATGGTCCTTAGCGGCAATAACAAATGTTGTTGAATGTATGAGCTACCACATTATTTATGCAACTTTAGTTGCTATTATAATTGCCGTTAAACAATTGCTACTAAAAGTAATGGCTTTTAGTGGCAATAATTGGTGTATTTACCGGCACTCTGTCTAATTGCCGCTAAAACCTTTAGCGACCTGGATTCAGCGGCAAATAATCAATTGCTGGTAAAGGTTTTTGCGGCTATTTTTATTGCCGCTAAATGAAAAATGTATTGCCGCTGAAGACCATTTTTCGTTGTAGTGTCTATTCATACAATGGAGAATTCTGTTCATACAATGGAGAGTTCTGTTCGTACAATGGAGAATTTTGTTCATACAATGAAGAATTCTATCCATACAATGGAGAATTATGTTCATACAATGGAGAATTCTGTTCATACAATGGATAATAATGGAGACTTCTATAGTGTAATCCCTTCACTATGTTGGCCTGCAGACCGTGTCAGTTGGCCGGTATGGTGTGCTCCTATTCCACCGGGTATCCCCTTTGCCTCCTCGTTAAAAACCTTCCTGAGAAAACCCAATTGGGACAAAACTCGGGCGAGGGAAAACGAGTACGACTTGGGAGATGCCTTTCAGAAGTGGAAGTATTTGAGATGAGCGATGTTCCAATTGTTTTGGAGTGGTTTTCCCTCCATTATTTCTAGTTGGAACACTCATTTGTTTGCTGTTGCTGTAATTTTGTATGGTCCGTCCCAGTTGGTCCCTAACTTTCCTTCATTTGGGTCTTTCGATGCCTTTTTTTGCCTTGAGGACGTAGTCTCCGACTTTGAGCGGTCGTACTATGGCTTTCTTGTTGTAATATCTTTTTGCCTGCTGTTTTTGGGCCATCATTCTTATATGGGCCATGTCTATTTGTTCTTCGGCTTCGTCTAGGTCTTGTAACCTGCTTTTGTCGTTGTCTGCTCCGCTGGTATGGGAGTATCTCAGGCTTGGTTCTCCGATCTCGACGGGTATGACTGCATCAGTCCCGTAGGCCAGTGAGTACGGTGTTTCTCCCGTACTGGACTTGGGCGTAGTTCGTTATGCCCATAATACTTCGGGTAGTAATTTGGGCCATAGCCCCTTGGCTTCTTCGAGCTTCTTTTTCAGTATGTTCAATATTGTTTTGTTGGAAAAATCGGCTTGGCCGTTAGTGGCGGGATGATACGGGATGGAAAGTATTCGCTTGATGTGCCATTTCTCAAAGAATTCGGTTGTTTTCCTACCGATGAACTGGGACCCATTGTCGCAGCTGGTTTCTTTGGGGATACCGAAATGGCATATGATATTTTTCCATATGAAGGCGATGACCTCTTGCTCGCGTATTTGTGCGTACGCACCTGCTTCCACCCATTTAGAAAAATAATCAGTTAAAACTAACAGAAAGCGTACCTTTCCTCATCCTGTCAGTAGGGGGCCGACTATATCCATCCCCCATTTTATGAACGGCGACGGCGAGGTGACTGAATGGAGGAGTTCCCCCGCCTGGTGCATCATGGAGGCGTACTTTTGGCACTGTTCACATCTTCGGACATTATCCGCTGCCTCTTTCTTCATGGTGGGCCAATAGTAGCCGGCGCGGATGAGGCATCAGATAAGGGCACGGTTCCCTATATGGGCACCACAATGGCCTTCATGCACCTCTTCTAATACTTACCTCATTTTACGTGGCCCGAGATATTTAGCAAGGGGACTAACGAACGTTCTCTTGTAAAGATCGTGATTTATCAAGCTGTACCGGGTAGCTTGCACTCGGAGTTTCTTGGCTTCTTTTTTGTCGCGTGGGAGTGTTCCATCCTGCAGGTAGGATAAAAACTGGTTGCGCCAGTCCCAAGTCAGGTTTAAAGAGAATACCTCGACGTGGTCGACAGCCGAATGAATGAGAGTGACCACATTTCCTTTTTTGATATTTCTGGTGGCTGCGGTCAGTTTGGCTAGGATTTCTGCTTCAATGTTTTGTGCTCTGGGAATTTGCTCGAAGCGACATTCGTCGAACTCAGGCATCAGCTTATGGATTTCAGACTGATATTTTTTTAGCCATTGCTCTTTGATCTGGTAAGTCCCGGTGACTTGATTTACGACGAGTTGAGAGTCGCAGTGGAGGATGAATCGACGGGCTCCGTATTTGATGGCTAGTTTCATGCCTGCAATCACAGCCTCATACTCGGCCTCGTTGTTAGTCATCTCGGGGCATCGTATGGATTGACGAATTACTTCGCCCGTGGGGATTTCGAGGATGGTCCTAGTCCCGATCCCGAGGCGTTCGTAGCGCCGTTAGTGTAGAGGGTCCAGAGGTCGGTGTGAGCAGAGGTGTAGAGGGCCTCTTGTTCCACCTCTGGCAATATCGTTGTGCTGAAGTCGGCAAAAAAGTCGGTGAGCACATGCGACTTGATGGCGGTCCTTGGGTGGTAGGTTATGTCATGCTCGCTAAGCTCTATGGCCCATTTAGCGACTCTACCCGAGAGTTCGGGTTTATGTAGGATGCCCCTCAGGGGGGAGGTTGTTATTACCTTTATGGGGTGGCATTGAAAATAATGTCTGAGCTTTCGTGAAGCTACGACTAATGCCAAAGCCAGTTTTTCGAGGTGCGGGTACCTCATTTCGACATCTATTAAAGTCTTGCTGACATCGACTTCGGACACCGCCAGATACACGAGTAGGCATTCGCCTGGATCTGCTTTGGCGAGCAGTGGTGGCGAAGATAGATATGCCTTCAATTTCCTTAGTGCTTCGATGCATTCCTCGTTCCACTGCAGCCCACGATCTTTCCTCAGCACACTGAAGAATTTGTGGCATCTGTCCGAGGATCATGAGATGAACCTGGATAAAACGGCTATTCGCCTTGTTAGTTTTTTTACCTGCATCTTGCTATTCAGAATCTCGGGTATCGTGTCTATGGCCTTGATCTTGTCCGGGTTGACTTCGGCACCTCGCTGTGATACGAGAAAGCCTAGGAATTTTCCCGAGGTCATGTCGAAGCGCATTTTTCCGGGTTCAACTTCATCCCGTACCGCCTTAGTATCTCGAAGGCTTGCTTTAAATGGTCAATATGGTCCTCCTTATTTGCCTACTTCACTAGCATGTCGTCGATGTAGACCTCTATTGTTTTACCGAGCTGTTCTTTGAACATCTTGGTGACCAACCTTTGGTACGTTGTGCTCGCATTTTTGAGCCCGAAGGGCATCACCTTGTAGCAGTATGTCCCTTGATGAGTGATGAAAGTTATCTTTTCTTGGTCCTATTCGGCCATCAGGATCTGGTTATAGCCAGAGTAGACGTCTAAGAAACTTAGCTGTTCGTACCCTGATGTTGCATCTATCAGCTGGTCGATGTGGGGCAATGGGAAAGAGTCCTTTGGGCATGCCTTGTTCAAGTCGGTGTAGTCTACACACATTCTCCATTTCCCACTTTTCTTTTTATCCATGACCACGTTGGCGACCCATTGGGGGTATTTTGATTCTCTGATGAAACCATTGGCTATTAGTTTATCTTCTTCTTCACTGACTGCCTTGTTGATCGCGGCGTTGAATTTCCTCCTTATCTGCTGTACGGGCAAATAAAGTGGGTCGACATTCAGCTTGTGAGTGGCGATGTCTTTTGGGATCCCCGGCATATCTAAATGGGAGAAGGCAAATAAATCTGTATGGTTAGTTAAGAATTCATGGTACTTACCTGGGTCGGAGAGGTTGTGCCCGATGTAGGCTCTTTTTGAACTATCGGTGTTGTCCAGCTGGACCGGGTCATGATCCTCGACTATCGCTTTGCAGGCTTCTACGATATCTGGGTCCCTAATGCACTCCGTTGTCGGGTTGACTTTAGTCCTCGACATGGCTGATTGTTATGCTTCCGCGCTTGTTCCTTTCAGCTGATTGATATGAGTGCAGTCTTGGGCCATCCGGTAGCATTCTTGGGCAGTGCGTGGCTCACCCCTGATCCTGAATATTCCCCACGGGGTGGGAAACTTGATTACCTGATAGAGACTTGAGGGGATGGCTCGCATGGCGTGTATCCATGGGCATCCTATGATGACGTTGTAAGCCGTTTCCTGGTTCATAATGTGGAATTTGGTTTCCAGCATGACTCCTCTCGCCAAAATTGGTAGTGATATCTCTCCGAAGGTTCGCTCTACTGCATTGTTAAAACCTGTTAGTGTTATGCAACGCGGTATTACCTTATTCTCGAGCCTCATTTGCACGAGGACCCTCGGGTGGATAATACACTCGTCGCTTCCGTCTTCTACCATGATTCTTTTTACATCAGTATCAGCAATGTGTAAAGTTATAACTAAAGCATCGTAATGAGGTAAAGACAAAACGTCAGCATCAGACTTATCGAAGGTGATACTATCTTCGAAGTCATCATACCGTTCGTGAGCGATCGTGCGCTTCAACTTGTGTGTGGTAGTGAACTTTACATGATTAATTGCCGAGTCGTCGCCACCACCGACTATCATCTATATGATGCATGCTGGAGAAGGCGGCTTCGGCAGTCCTTGGGATTGATCGCGTCCTCTGGCGAAATTAGCTCTCCCTTTATCGCTGAGCAGCTCCTTCAGGTATCCCTGGTTCAGCATTCTGACCACTTCCTGTCGTAGACATATGCAATCTTCGATCTTGTGTCCCCTTTCTTGATGGAATTCGCATAGGATGTTCGACCCCCTCGCACTAGGATCTGATTTCATTTTTGCAGCCATTGTACCTTCATTCCCAACTTCTCCAGTGCGTACACTATTTCTGAAAGTGAGACATAAAAGTTATGAGCGGATAATAATGGAGGCATACCTCTTTCATTCCGAAGCAGGGCGGTGTATCATTGCACGACATCTGGATGTCTCGGAGGAGATGGATTAGGGGCTCTGACGTGGGGCTGATGCCTTTCTCTGTTGAATCGTGGGAGTGGTTTCCATCGCCCGTCATTACGTCGATCCCTCCTGACTTCCGATTGCACTGATGTCAGTCGTTGGGTTGGACTGTTAAGATCGTCTTCGTCTGCTCTTACTTTTGCGCAGTAGGCATTGTGGATTTCTTCCCACGTAGTGGGGGGATACTTCATGAGTTGATTGAGCGGCTTCTTGGTCGCTTTTGACCCATCTCTGTTTAACCCGTTTTGGAAAGCAGCGACTGCCATTCCTTGTGATATGTTCGGCAAGCCCATTCTTACCCTGTTGAATCGTGCCAGTAAGTCCCTGAGTCCTTCGCCAATTGTTTGCCTGATAGCAAAGATATCGTTAACCCTTGCTTCAGCCTTCTTTGCTCCTGCATGGGTGGTGGCGAACTTATCTGCCATTTCTTTGAACGTCGATATCGATCTGGCTGGCACTTTAGAGTACCATGTTAGCGCTCCTCTTATCAAAGTTTCACCGAACTTTTTCAGCAACACGGACGACACCTATTTTTTTGATAGGTCGTTGCCTTTTACAACGGTTACATAATGGACCAGATGATCTTCCGGGTCCGTGGTCCCGTCATATATTCTCAAGTATGGGGGCATCTTGAATGTTTTAGGGATCGGGTGAGGAGCAGCTTCCTCACTATACAGTTGCTCGACGAACCTTCCTACGTCACGTTTTGGCAGTAGCTTAGGGGCACCAGGTATTTTGTCTTCCCTTTTCTGGTGCTCCTTCATTTGATCGCGAAGCGCTTTATTCTCATTCTCTATTTCTTCCATTTTCTTAAGAATGGTTGTGAGTGCATTATCGGTTGCGTTGATATCGATGTGGGCGCTGCTTGTCCGTATGACACTTGGATCACCGGCGGTAGCCGCAATTTCTATCGTTAATGAGTCTTTAAGATTTCAGATGGTTTCTCGAGCATGCCACTTAGAGTGTTTGTCAACCATTCCTCTAGTAGCTTTTTGACTACTGGGGGCGTTTCCTTTGCTGCGGACATTGAAGCCCCTCTTTTATGCAAGATCGTTAGATCTTCGAGTGAAGAGGGTGAAATCTCCTCCTCCGGAATACTACTTGGTGTTACGTTCACAACATTTTCTCTGCCGGCCTCGTTGAGGGGGCCTATGAGGTTGGTTAAGATATCTGCTATCATCTTCAGCCTTGATTCTTTATCTGCCATTTGTTAGTTTTACGGAGTTTGAAGGATAGTGATTGTTGTTCTTGATATCCTAGATGTAAACTATGATTTCGACTACCGAAATCCCCACAGACGGCGCCAAATTGTTTGACTCAAAAGTTATTTAATACTTTTCGAGCAAATCAATCAATATAGATGAAGGAGTAAATCGTAGTCGAAGATAATAAACCCTAGGACTATCTTTGTAGTTAATCCGAGCAGCTATAATATAAATTAAGGGGAGAGGGAGAGGATGATAATGTTAGAGAGATGAGAGCTGTAGTTCTAGAGAGAAGCGAGAGCAATACAATGTTAAGAGAAATTTTGTATTATCAATA
>MU750842.1:15542-31483 GCA_026770625.1 Nicotiana glauca | reverse complement strand
TTTGTAACACCTCCATTTGGACCTCTTTTAAGCTCATTTTGAGACCATTTGGTGTACTTTAGGGGCTGATTTTGGTGACCCAATCTTCCTCCTCTTTGACTTCAATTTGAGCCACCAAATAATTGTAAAACTTAGACAATTCTTCTCCTTTGGGCTGGAGCTCTTTCTCGACAACTAAAAGCTTCTTTATTTGCACTTGAAGTCTAATGATCGTGTTTAGCTTGACATCTTGTTAAAGGCCCTCTTTGAGATTGAACATCCTTGTCCTTGAATAGAGTTGAGCTTCCTAGGATGCTATCACCCTATATAGGGAAGGACCCTTTTCTAAAATATTTGAAAGACACAAATAAAGTACACGCTATCTAAAGGCTAACGTGGTCATGAGGTCGTCCCCGCATTTCCCCCAAGTCGTCCTTTTAACTGGACCCGTGCATTTACGATCGGTCATACTTGCTGAGAAACGTGATCAGTCAAATTCGACTCCATACACCTATAGGTTTCAAATTTGTTATTGTCCCCCACGTCTCTTCTGAAAACATTTTGGCCACTCATGTGTGAATCCAACAACATGGGAAAAACCTTAATTTGGAATAGATGTTTCCCTAGATGTTTTATATGATCATTCATATACATATAGTTGTGCTTAACCGATGCATGTTCTAGGATTCTAGAGAAAAGCGTTTTCTTGGTTGTTTGTGAGCGCAAGCCAAGAGATCTTCTTTTCTTGATTTGAACATGTTTTTCCTCAGGTGATATAAGCCCGCCAACTTTTCCCATGTAAGCCCTCCGTCAACCATACGTATGCCAACAACTACGATCCTCACATATGTTTAGTACTAAATTAAAGATACAAACCTTAATATACAGTCCTTATCATCTCAATGTCCGAGTTAAGATATATTTAGCGAATAATTGTATTAACACATAGTTTTATATCTATGAAAAGAATTTCTAATTTAATTCTAGAAAGAAAAAATTCGGGAGACAGCAACTTCAGCTTACTTCTATGGAAGATACAATTCAAGAACGTTAATGTCAAAAAGATTTGAAAGCGCAATTTAAATCTTACAAAAAGAAGATAAGTATTGACCCTCTAGCGTATAATGCTTCCAGTTGTAAATTCAATGATTTATTATATGACTAATAAAGAGTAAGACGTGTCTAAATATTAATTAGTGTACGAGTATAAAGATTAAAATCATTTGGTTTGACCATGGACCGACCATACCGAGAGAGTTCTTTTTCCTTTCTTCTTTCGACCGTCCAAAGAAAAGGCCTTTGAATTACGTAGTAAAAAACTCCGAAAGGGTGTTACTTTTTCTTCTCACTGTATTTCACATTTTTCTTGGGGTTTATTCACGTTCGTATGATTCTTTTTATATATACATGACTTTTTGACATCACTTGAGAAAAAACAACATATTCAAATCAAGAAAACTGCGGCCAAAATGAACATGAATAGGAGGGTGTTTTGCTAATCTTATAAGTTGGGTCAAACTAGCTTATAAATATTTTTGGGTTTATTTATGTCTTTAGCAAAGTTAAAAGTGCTTATAAGTCAAAAATAAGTCATAAGCTAGTTATTCCTAATTTATGAATTTTTAGCTTATAAGCATTTTAAGTTTGAACAAGTTTTTTACTATTTTATCCTTGAAATATTCTTTTTTTGGAACAAAACTCTTACATCGATACTCACTGCCTCAAGTATTGTTTTAACCCCATCCCACACTGCCTCAAGTATTGTTTCAACCCCCATCCCACGCCTCTTCAAGTTTGCAATTCTCATTGACTACTTAAGATAAGCAAATCTTTATTCCTTTGCATATTTGTATCTATGCGATTGTGTATTAATCTTTGAAATGTATTAATAAATGAGGACATATTAAATTTTTGGTGTATTGGTTTTTAAGAGTTGTGGACTTGTGGTGATGAAGACAATGTTTGTTTCTCTTTAAATATTTTGTCCTATTTAGGTTTATTTTTTACTAAGAAACTTTTGTCAATTTATTAGTTATTATAACTTATGATTATATGCTTATCATAAAATATATTATATTTATTATAAAAGTTATCTTACCTAAGCACAGTTATATATAAAATAAAATGACAAATAAAATATTTTGTATTTGAATCGATCTGCAATCTAAAATTTTGAAGAAATTACGCTCTTATAAGTGTTAAGAGTTCTAAGATTATTTAAGTCATTTTAACTGAGAAAGAGCTTATCAGTACTTTTTTTATCAAATACTGCAACATCTTATTATCAATTCCAACACTCGTATCCAAACATGTAACTACTTATTTATTAAATTAGGTTCAGCGCTTGAAAGTACTTTTTATCACCTAATACTTATCAGTTACTTCAAATTAGCTAATCTAAACGGGCACTATAACACCTATTAAATTCATGAAAATGATGGTGTTTTTTTATTCACCTTTTTGCCGCACACAGACAAAGCATCAATTTTTAAAATCTTGGTGTAATTAAATTAGCTAGTCAAAATGAAAAGCAAAACCTTTCGCTGATAATTTTCAAACGTACGTAGTCGATTGCATCTCACAGTTCTCTTTTCACACTGACATAGTCATATATAAGATCTCTCTCTCCTTTTTTTTTCTTTTTCTAAATTGGTATATGTACCAAGTTTTATTAATAGATAATTAAATTAAATGAACAAGAGTGAGGCAGGATATCAGCCTAAACTCACTAATCGTGATAAGAAAGAACAGGGTTAATCATCTGTACATGAATGTAAAATGAATCTAAACCCGTTTATGGGCTAGTTAATGGGCATATTAGTCAATGCCTTTATATGAAATTACGGATCATCTTTTTCTTAGTGCACAACAAATTCAAAAGAAAAGACAAATAAACTATTGTTAGTCCTAATAATTGTGACAATTTATGTTAATTTGCAGTGTAACGTTAAACTACTTTACAACTCGTGAGTTGATAAGACAACACCATTTCGCTGCTTTCCCGCCAAATAAATATCTTGGACTTTTAAGTCTTTTTACATTGAACCGCACTCCTAAATTAGACTTGAATTCCATTATTTATAGATGGAATTTATTTTCGTTTTATAATATTCCGACTTTTACTCCATATTACTTTCTTCCATGAACAACAGAGACGAGCATTTTTACCGACTTTTAGCAATAAAAAAAAGATTATCAAACAAACATTTTAATATCCTTATACTCAATAATATCACTCTTTGTACAAGTATCAAACATAAATGATTCAGAAAATAATTTTCAAAAGTAAAATATTTTCGACAAAAAACATACTACTACTGATCATCGGTCATCAAGTTAGTCTCGTAACTCGTCTTCAGGTAGCTTGAACATTTTCCTCCATTTGGAGATTTTTCATTATTATCTATATAAATCAGACTCAGAATGCTTGAAGACGAGACAACAATTAAAATAATCAAAATGACTAAATTTAATATTTTAACGTTTATCCTCTCTAGTCTCCTAAAATGGAACAGATTTTGGAGGCAACAAGATATAATTTAAAATGAGAAAAGATGAAATGTACTTTATTTTCTGGATGCACTTCGATTTTGTTTATGTCACGGGCAAAACGCAAGATGACTCTAAGACTACGATAGATATATTAGAGATAAACATGACAGTAAGAATTAGTTTTAAAAGTTAATGATTATTTAACTCATACATAGCTATCAATATAATCGACCATATCATCACCAAAATCTTCTCTTGATTGAAAAACATCTTAGGTTCAGTGTATAACCAAAGCTGACGTTATTATTTTGAAAACGACAAACTATTAATTAGTACTCCTAGAACTTAATTAAGCAGAATAGATAGCTAGATCGTTTTATTCAAAGACGACACCTAAGAGAGGAAAGAATCTAGAACAATTTTGAAAAACAAATCAAAATGCATTATAGGCTCTTCTCCATACTTTCTAAGGTTCAATGGTGGAGTTTTTGAGATTTTTACGGTAAATCACAAAAGTATGTCTTTGAACTAAGAGTTTAAGTACAAATTATCAACATTCAAATGACATAATCGATCATTAACTTCTATTTTCCATCACCAAAAAGCAATCTCGAGTTTTAAAAATTAAAGAACTATGTTGTACGTATCAGAAGGGGCGGATTTAGGGGGCAGAAGGGGCTAGAACCCCCTTCGCCAAAAAATTACACTGTATATATAAGGTAAAAATTTGATTTTTACCGGTATATATTAAGTTTTGAACCCCCTTTAACACAACCCAAAAGTGTAGTTTCATGGTCAAGAGGGTTCAAAACCTTCATAAAATCATAGGTTCAATTCCCACTAGCTAAAAAAAAAAATTTGAGCCCCTTTCGTGGAGATCCTGCTCCGCCACTGCATATCAGAGTCGTCTTACATCTAACTAGATAATGTAATACGGCATGCATAGAGTAATATTAAAACGTATTGTTTATTAATACATGTTTGGGTTGATTATTCTATGTTAAAAACGTGATTGTATTTATTAGTATCTTAATCTGAAATTATGAATTTATACACATGTATAAAGAATGGTGATATATTTAAATAACAGTCTGTTGAAATTATATTTTTTATGAATAGCAATTTTTCTTGATAAAAATGTAATTTTTTAATGCTATTAATTATGTAATTATGGGTTAATATAAATATGCATAAACAGTGAATTAATACCATTAATCTATTTTAGTTGCATTCTATCCATTATCACAGTGTTATATTAGTAAAAACTTGACTGTTTTGTACGATATTAGTTATGTAATTTTGGATTAATATACAAAATTATGAACAATGGCATTTTTGACTAGTGAAAAATATATTGTTTTACAATTCTGTCTAAACACGTTTTTATTAAATAAAAATAAAAAAAATATTATTTTGAGTTTTGAAATCATGTGTTAACATACATCAGTATATTATGTGATTTGAACAACTCAAAATAATAAAAATCCTTAAAACATAAAAAAAAAAAAAATAGAATTCTTGAAATTTTAGAATTCTAAAATTCTGTCGAACTTCGATTGACCTCAAATTTGGTATGTCGGTTTTCGGGCATTCGGGGTCGTTTAGATGGGTTTTGGGCCATTTTTCTATTTCTGGAAAAAAAATTTAATTAAAAAAAATTTAAAAGAAATCTGTGGTGGTAGGATTCAATTCTAATTGTGTCCAATCATGTTCTACAGTAATATAATGAATTTATATGTTGACATAGGTCTTCTTCCACATCGGATAAATTCATTATAGATGATTATGGTAATTTTGCCTCTAGTTATTTCATTACTTGTATTAGCTCTCCAATTGAGTTACATGTTGATTGAATAAAACTAGAGTTTATAAAAGTAATATTTACCTATCTTAATTTAACAATTTACTCTCCATCTGAGTTGTTCCTGTTTAAATTTATGGGGTTAATATCTTGCAGCACTCATATATTTTGCATGAATAGTTAAGTTTCCCTAACGAATCTAACTGTTCAATGAGCGTGGTCATATGTGTAATGTGCTATTTTAAATTTAATTATTCTAAATATATAACTAATGATCTATTTAATGCGATCATTCAGATTAACCATGTATTCATTCAACCCACTTACCTCAATTTTGAACCAAAACAAGTTAGAAGGACCGAATTATGTTGACTAGAAAAGGAACCTTGATATTGTCCTAACTGCTGAAGGTTACAAATTTATAATCACTGAGGAGTGCCCAGAAAAACCTGAAAATGCTACTGATGATCAGGTTAAGGCCTATGACAAATGGGTTAAGGCTGATGAGATGGCGCGATGTTACATTCTTGCCTCTATGGCGAATGTTTTGCAACATTAGCATCAGTCTATGGGGTCTGCTTATGATATGCTCAAAAGTCTCAAAGAGATGTTCAGTGAGAAAAATCGTGCAGCTAAGCAGACAACCATGAAATCCCTTTTAAACACCAAGATGCCTGAAGGATCATCGGTCAGGGACCATGTTCTGAAGATGATGAGTCTTCTAAATGAACTGGAGGTCCTTGGAGCTGTGATTGATAAGGAGTCTCAAGTTGAGATGGTCCTATAGACTCTGCCTGACAGTTTTCAACAGTTTCGCTTGAACTATAATATGAACAAAATGGATTTGTCACTAGCAAAATTATTGAATGAGCTGCAAGCGGCAGAATCTATTATCAAACAACAAGCTCCAGTTCTGGAACTCAATGTTGAGAAAGCTTCGGTTTCTAAGTCAAAAGGCAATATAAAAAAAAGATGGCTCAAAAGGTTTTGGCACCTGGTGGTGCGGCTGGTGTGAGAAAGCCCAAAGGCAAGTGCTACCATCGCAAGCAACATGGGCATCACAAGAAGCAATACCCTGCCTATCTGGCAAAGTTGAATAAACAAGGTAATTCAAATTTAAATGTCATTGAAACTTGTTTAGCGACTGTTTCTACCATATTTTGGTGTGTAGATTTGGGAGCCACTAATCAAATTTGCACTACTTTGTAGGGGTTTCAGGAAACGCGACGGCTAAGTGAGAATGAAGTTTGCGTTTTTCAAGCCAATGGCGAGCCAACACCAGCTTTAGCTTTAGGAGATATTAGAGTTTCATTTAGTAGTGATATAGTTTTAGTTTTGAAAAATGTTCTCTATATACCTTCTATTAGAAGGAATTTGATTTCGGTTTCGAAAATAATGAATGTTGGTTATAATATTTATTTTCCTAATAACTCTGTTGTTATTAAGTTTAATAAACGTTTTATCTACACTGCTGCTAGAGTGCATGGCCTATTTATTCTTGATATATCTCCTCATATGCTACAACAACCAAAAGAACTAAATAACATTAATCTACCACATAAAAGAAAACATATTTCTGAATTGAGTCAAACTTATTTGTGGAACTTACTTCTAGGTCATATAAATCTAAATAGGATTTTGAAATTGGTCTCTGATTGACCTTTGAGTTCATTGAAAGTGGAGTCGCTACCAACATGCGAATCTCGTTTAGAAGGCAAAATTACGAAGAGACATTTCCCCTCAAAAAGAAATAGAACCAGTGATAAGCTAGAATTAATTCACTCTGATTTATGTGGCCCTATGAATACACAAGCAAGAGGTGGTTTTGAGTATTCTGTGACTTTCAAAGATGATTACTCAAAATATGGATATATTTATCTGTTGCGATGTAAGTCTGAATTCTTTGAGAAATTCAAAGAATTTAAGACGTAAACGGAGAAATGACATGATAAATATATCAAAACATTGCGATCTGATCGTGGTGGTGAATACCTTTCTGTGAAATTCATAAAATACTCATCAGATAATGAAATTACATCTCAATTATCTGCCCCAGGAACACCATAATAAAATGGTGTGGCAGAAAGAAGAAATAAGACCTTTATGAAATGATTAGATCAATGTTAAGTTATTCTAATTTGCCTTCCTTTTGGGGATATGCTTTAGAAACATCAAACTAAATTCTAAATTTAGCTTCTTCAAAGCCAGTACCTTCAAATCCAGTAGAATTGTGGACTGGGCACAAGCCAAGTTTACGGCATATTCGGGTTTGGGGTTGTCGAGCACATGTGCTGAAAGGGAAAACGGATAAATTGGAATCAAGGACAGAAGTATGCATTTTTATTGGATATCCAAAAGGAACTAAAGGCGGTTTGTTTTATTGTCCCAAAGAAAAGAAGGTAATTGTTACGACAAATGCAGATTTTTAGAAGAGGATTATCTAACGAACCATATTCCTAGAAGTAAACTAGTTTTACAGAAATTAAATAATGGAGTAACTAAAGACTCATCTCCAGAATGTATCCCGGAAGCCAGTATTGACATACCACTGCATTAGCGTAGTGGAAAAAATGTCAATATGCAGCAAATTGCACAAGAGCAATTGCCTGACATCTCACTACCCCAAAGTAATGGGAGTAATGTTGAGCAACCTCAGATTGTTGAACAACCTGAAATTGTTATGCAACCTGCACTATAGGAAGAAGTTAATGATATCCCAGCACCGCAAGGTGTGAAGGATAACATTGAGGCTTTAGTTCCAGGAAATGATATTGTGATTCAACAACAAAATCAGCCTCCACCTGTAGTGACTAGTCGTAGTGGGAGAATTATTAGAAAACCTCTCTGGTTTGTGCTCTTGGGAGAATCTTATGATAGAATCCTTGAGGAGCCTAATACATAACCTATTAATTACGACGAAGCACTACAGGATACATATGCTGATAAATGAGTTGATGCTATGAAATCTGAAATGGAGTCCATGTACTCCAATCAAGTCTAGGATCTTGTAGAACCACCTACGGGAGTCAAACCCATAAGTTGTAGATGGATCTATAAGAAAAAAAGAGGAGTAGATGGAAAAGTGCAAACATTTAAAGCTAGTCTTGTTGCAAAAGGGTTTACTCAAAAAGAAGGGATCGATTATGAGGAAACCGTTTCGCCGGTAGCCATGCTTAAATCCATTAGGATTCTCTTATCCATTGCTGATCATTACGATTATGAGATCTGACAAATGGATGTCAAGACCTCCTTTCTAAATAGAAGTCTTGATGAGTGCATCTATATGGCACAACCAGTTGGTTTCATCAAAAGTGGCAATGAGCACATGTTGTGTGAATTAAAGAAATCCATTTATGGATTGAAACAATCTTCTAGGGCATAGAACACTTGTTTTGACGCATCGATTAAAACCTTCGGTTTTGATCAATGTGAAAATGAGTCTTGTGTCTATAAGAAGTGGAATGGAGATAAAGTTACATTTTGGTTTTGTACGTAGATGATATTTTTTTCATAGGAAATAATATGAGCATGTTGAATTCAGTAAAGGAATGGTTGTCCTTACGTTTCGATATGAAAGACTTGGGACATGCAGCACATATCCTTGGGATCAAGCTTATGCGAGATCGCAAACAAAGGATATTAGGCTTGTCCCAAGCACTTTATATTGATATTACTCTCGCTGGGTTTAGCATGGAAGATTCCAAGAAAGAGTTTCTCCCCTTTAGACATGGAATCTCTCTGTCAAAAGATTAGTCCCCAAAAACGACTGATGAGATAGAAAATATGAAGGCGGTCCCTTATGCTTTTGCGGTATGGAGTCTTATGCATGCTATGCTATGTACTAGACCTGACATCTGCTTTGCTGTTGGCATGGTTAGTAGATTTTAGTCTAACCCTGGTTGAGAACATTGGACTGATATGAATCATATAATCAAGTACTTGAAGAGGACTAGGGATTATATGTTGGTGTATCACTTAGGTGATCTTGCACCCATTGGCCATACTGATTCAAATTTCCAGTTAGATAGAGACTCTAGAAAATCTACCTTGGGATATGTTTTTACCTTAGGAAGTGGAGCCATAAGTTGGAGGAGCATCAAGCAATCATGTGTTGCTGATTCCACCATGGAAGAAGAATATGTGGCTGCATTTGAGGCAACTAAAGAGGTTGTTTGACTCAGGAACTTTCTGAAAGAGCTTAATGTGGTTCCTTCGGTTCAAAAACCAATTGTACTTTATTGTGACAATATAGGTGCAGTTGCAAACTCGAAGGAACCAAGAAACCATAAAAGGAGTAAGCATATTGAGCGTAAATATCACTTAATTAGGGACATAACTTAGAGAGGTGATGCAAGAGTGTTGAAGATTGTGTCAGAGAACAATTTGGCAGACCCGTTTACAAAGAGCTTGATACAGAAGATTTTTGACAAGCATGTAGAAGGAATGGATGTTAGAGTAGTAGACGCATGGTTATGAGTCTAGGTGGGATAGTGTTGGGATATATATTAACCATGCGATTTAGACATAGTATTATATTTTATTCTTTATGGAACAATTATTTATTTAATTTATTCAATTAAATAAAGTACTATTTTAAATAGATCATTTGTTACATGTGCGCCATTTTGGTTATGAAGTAGACAATTTAGTGTGTGGAGTCTTAGCTCATGCACAGAAGATTAAATTATCGGTTTTTATAATTAATAAACTATATTCACAATCAAAGATATTACTGGATAAAATATCTTGATGGTTGTAGTACAAGATTATAGTATAATTTTTATAATTATGAACAGTGGCATTTTTGACTAGTGAAAAATATACTGTTTTACAATTCTGTCTAAACACATTTTTATTAAGTAAAAATAAAAAAAAATATTATTTTGAGTTCTGAAATCACGAGTTAACATACATCAGTATATTATGTGATTTGAACAACTCAAAATAATAAAAATCCTTAAAATATAAAAAAAATAGAATTCTAGAAATTTTAGAATTCTAAAATTTTGTCGAACTTCGATTGACCTCAAATTTGGTATGTCAGTTTTTGGGCATTCGGGGTCGTTTAGATGGGTTTTGGGCCATTTTTCTATTTCTGGAAAAAAAATTTAATTAAAAAAATTTAAAAGAAATCTGTGATGGTAGGATTCAATTCTAATTGTGTCCAATCATGTTCTACAGTAATATAATGAATTTATATATTGACATAGGTCTTCTTCCACATCGGATAAATTCATTATAGATGATTATGGTAATTTTGCCTCTAGTTATTTCATTACTTGTATTAGCTCTCCAATTGAGTTACATGTTGATTGAATGAAACTAGAGTTTATAAAAGTGATATTTACCTATCTTAATTTAACAATTTACTCTCAATCTGAGTTGTTCCTTTTTAAATTTATGGGGTTAATATCTTGCAACACTCATATATTTTGCATGAATAGTTAAGTTTTCCTAACGAATCTAACTGTTCAATGAGCATGGTTATATGTGTAATGTGCTGTTTTAAATTTAATTATTCTAAATATATAACTAATGATCTATTTAATGCGATCATTCAGATTAACCATGTCTTCATTCAACCCACTTACCTCAATTTTGAACCAAAACAAGTTAGAAGGACCGAATTATGTTGACTAGAAAAGGAACCTTGATATTGTCCTAACTGCTGAAGGTTACAAATTTGTAATCACTGAGGAGTACCCAGAAAAACCTGAAAATGCTACTGATGATCAGGTTAAGGCCTATGACAAATGGGTTAAGGCTGATGAGATGGCGCGATGTTACATTCTTGCCTCTATGGCGAATGTTTTGCAACATTAGCATAAGTCTATAGGGTCTGCTTATGATATGCTCAAAAGTCTCAAAGAGATGTTCAATGAGCAAAATCGTGCAGCTAAGCAGACAACCATGAAAGCCCTTTTAAACACCAAGATTCCTGAAGGATCATCGGTCAGGGACCATGTTCTGAAGATGATGAGTCTTTTAAATGAAGTGGAGGTCCTTGGAGCTGTGATTGATAAGGAGTCTCAAGTTGAGATGGTCCTGTAGACTCTGCCTGATAGTTTTCAACAGTTTCGCTTGAACTATAATATGAACAAAATGGATTTGTCACTAGCAAAATTATTGAATGAGCTGCAAGCGGCAGAATCTATTATCAAACAACAAGCTCCAGTTCTGGCACTCAATATTGAGAAAGCTTCGGTTTCTAAGTCGAAAGGCAATATAAAAAAAAGATGGCTCAAAAGGTTTTGGCACCTGGTGGTGCGGCTGGTGTGAGAAAGCCCAAAGGCAAGTGCTATCATTGCAAGCAACATGGGCATCACAAGAAGCAATGCCCTGCCTATCTGGCAAAGTTGAATAAACAAGGTAATTCAAATTTAAATGTCATTGAAACTTGTTTAGCGGTTGTTTCTACCATATTTTGGTGTGTAGATTTGGGAGCCACTAATCACATTTGCACTACTTTGCAGGGGTTTCAGGAAACGCGACGGCTAAGTGAGAATGAAGTTTGCGTTTTTCAAGCCAATGGCGAGACAACACCAGCTTTAGCTTTAGGAGATATTAGAGTTTTATTTAGTAGTGATATAGTTTTAGTTTTAAAAAATGTTCTCTATATACCTTCTATTAGAAGGAATTTGATTTCGGTTTCTAAAATAATGGATGTTAGTTATAATATTTATTTTCCTAACAACTCTATTGTTATTAAGTTTAATAAACGTTTTATCTACACTGCTGCTAGAGTGCATGGCCTTTTTATTCTTGATATATCTCCTCATATGCTACAACAACCAAAAGAACTAAATAACATTAATCTACCAGATAAAAGAAAATATATTTCTGAATTGAGTCAAACTTATTTGTGGCACTTACGTCTAGGTCATATAAATCTAAATAGGATTTTGAAATTGGTCTCTGATGGACCTTTGAGTTCATTGAAAGTGGATTCGCTACCAACATGCGAATCCTGTTTAGAAGGCAAAATTACGAAGAGACATTTCCCCTCAAAAGGAAATAGAACCAGTGATAAGCTAGAATTAATTCACTCTGATTTATGTGGCCCTATGAATATACAAGCAAGAGGTGGTTTTGAGTATTTTGTGACTTTCAAAGATGATTACTCAAAATATGGATATATTTATCTGTTGCGATGTAAGTCTGAATTCTTTGAGAAATTCAAAGAATTTAAGACGTAAACGGAGAAATGACATGATAAATATATTAAAACATTACGATCTGATCGTGGTGGTGAATACCTTTCTGCGAAATTCATAAAATACTCATCAGATAATGAAATTACATCTCAATTATCTGCCCCAGGAACACCACAATAAAATGGTTTGGCAGAAAGAAGAAATAAGACCCTTATGAAATGATTAGATCAATGTTAAGTTATTCTAATTTGCCTTCCTTTTGGGGATATGCTTTAGAAACATCAAACTACATTCTAAATTTACCTTCTTCAAAGCCAGTACCTTCAAATCTAGTAGAATTGTGGACTGGGCACAAGCCAAGTTTACGGCATATCCGGGTTTAGGGTTATCGAGCACATGTGCTGAAAGGGAAAGCGGATAAATTGGAATCAAGGACAGAAGTACGCATTTTTATTGGATGTCCAAAAGGAACTAAAGGCGGTTTGTTTTATTGTCCCAAAGAAAAGAAGGTAATTGTTACGACAAATGCCAGATTTTTAGAAGAGGACTATCTAACGAACCATATTCCTAGAAGTAAACTAGTTTTACAGGAATTAAATAATGGAGTAACTAAAGACTCATCTCCAGAATGTATCCCGGAAGCCAGTATTGACATACCACTACATTATCGTAGTAGGAAAATTTTCAATAGGCAGCAAATTGCACAAGAGCATTTGCCTGACATCTCACTATCCCAAAGTAATGGGAGTAATGTTGAGCAACCTCAGATTGTTGAACAACCTAAAATTGTTATGCAACCTGCACTATAGGAAGAAGTTAATGATATCCCAGCACCGCAAGGTGTGAAGGATAACATTGAGGCTTTAGTTCCAGGAAATGATATTGTGATTCAACAACAAAATCAGCCTCCACCTGTAGTGACTAGTCGTAGTGGGAGAATTATTAGAAAACCTCTCTGGTTTGCGCTCTTGGGAGAATCTTATGATAGAATCCTTGAAGATCCTAATACATAACCTATTAATTACGACGAAGCACTACAGGATACATATGCTGATAAATGAGTTGATGCTATGAAATCTGAAATGGAGTCCATGTACTCCAATCAAGTCTAGGATCTTGTAGAACCACCTACAGGAGTCAAACCCATAAGTTGTAGATGGATCTATAAGAAAAAAAGAGGAGTAGATGGAAAAGTGCAAACATTTAAAGCTAGGCTTGTTGCAAAAGGGTTTACTCAAAAAGAAGGGATCGATTATGAGGAAACCGTTTCGCCGGTAGCTATGCTTAAATCTATTAGGATTCTATTATCCATTGCTGATCATTACGATTATGAGATCTGGCAAATGCATGTCAGGACCCCCCTTCTAAATAGAAGTCTTGATGAGTGCATCTATATGGCACAACCAGTTGGTTTCATAAAAAGTGGCAATGAGCACATGTTGTGTGAATTAAAGAAATCCATTTATGGATTGAAACAATCTTCTAGGGCATGGAACACTTGTTTTGACGCATCGATTAAAACCTTCGGTTTTGATCAATGTGAAAATGAGTCTTGTGTCTATAAGAAGTGGAATGGAAATAAAGTTACATTTTGGTTTGTACGTAGATGATATTTTTCTCATAGGAAATAACGTGAGCATGTTGAATTCAGTAAAGAAATGGTTGTCCTTACGTTTCAATATGAAAGACTTGGGACATGCAGCACATATCCTTGGGATCAAGCTTATGCGAGATCGCAAACAAAGGATATTAGGCTTGTCCCAAGCACTTTATATTGATACTACTCTCGCCGGGTTTAGCATGGAAGATTCCAAGAAAAGTTTCTCCCCTTTAGATATGGAATCTCTCTGTCAAAAGATTAGTCCCCAAAAATGACTGATGAGATAGAAAAGATGAAGGCGGTCCCTTATGCTTCTGCGGTATGGAGTCTTATGCATGCTATGCTATGTACTAGACCTGACATCTGCTTTGCTGTTGGCATGGTTAGTTGTGACGACCCGACCCGTCGTCTCAGGTATTTCTGCCCCGTTTTCCCCGTTTTAGGATTCTATATGTTTCATTACATGTGTTTGGTGAATTTGAAGTAATTCGGATAGAGTTTGGTTGGAAATGGGACACTTAGTCTCTTTTAAGAAGACTTAAGTTGAAAAAGTCAACTGGATATTAACTTATGAGTTAGAGGGCTCGGAATTGAATTCCGATGGTTCGGTTAGCTCCGGAAGATGATTTAAGGCTGAGGAGCGCAATCGGAAGTAATTTTGGAGGTCCGGTGAAGAAGTTAGCCTATATTGGCGAAGTTGGAATTTCGGCGAATTCCGGTTGGTAGGTGAGATTTTGATCCGGGAGTCGGAATGGAATTCCGAGAGTTGCAATAGATTCGTTAGGTGATTTTGGATATGTCTGCAAATTTTTAGGTCATTCGGACATCGTTGGGATGGGTTTTTGATTGAATGTTGGTTTCAGAAGTTTTAAGGAAATTAGGCTTGAATCCGTGGTAATTTGGTGATTTTTGGGTTAAAAGACGTGTTTTTATGATTGGAACAAGTTCGTATGGTGTTTTAGAGTGGGTTGGTGTTTTTGGTTGGGGTCCCGGGGGCCTCGGGATGGTTTCGGATGGATAATCGGGATGTTGGATGTGTTGTAGCAGGTCTGTTGGGAAGCTTCTGTTGTTTCTGCATCTGCGGTGGGTGAGCCGCATAAGCAGTCCCGCAGATGCGGCTCAGTGGATGCAAAAGCGGCCCCTTGGTGGCCTGTGAGTTTCCGCATAAGCGGACCTTTTTCCGCAAAAGCGATCTCCGCAAAAGCGGAGTAGTGACCGCAGAAGCGGTCCGGTGTAGAAGGGCTGAGACCACAGAAGCGGTAGTTTGACCGCCAAAGCGGTTACCGCAGAAGCGGTGTAGGACCACAGAAGCGGTCAAGCGGGATTTTTAGTTAAACTGCAGAAACGGTTAATTGGACACGGAAGCGGTACCGCAGAAGCGGTTATGGGAGACGCAGAAGCGAAAATGTCTGAAGGGTTTAATGAGATCAGTGTGTTCGAATTTCAGAAGTGTAAAACCATTTTTTGGTGCGAGCTAAGGCGATTTTTGGGCAATTTCGAAGAGGCTTCATAGGAGAATCATCAGGTAAGGATATTTGGACTTGGTTTATGTTATTATAGTGTAAAAACATGAATGTATCACTGAAAACTGGAGGAATCAAAGGGTAAAAATGGAGGTTCTTGCTTAAAGCCTAAGAAATGGTAAAATGATGATTTGAGGGGTCAAATGGACTCCGATTTTGAAAAATTTTATATGTACGGACTCGTGGAGAGACGAAGATTCCAGAAATGTAAATTTCGTAATTTTTTGAGAAGCGATCCCGGGGCTCGGGTTTTGGCAACTTCGTGTTTTTGGGTGTTTTTTGAGTCATTTCAATTGAGTTATGTTCCATTAGCCTATTTTGATGTATTCTTATTGGTTTTGATCAGATTTGGCACTCGAGGAGGTCGATTTGTGAGGGAAGCGCAAGGCGAG